>CM056053.1:351652724-351932279 GCA_029574335.1 Rana kukunoris | reverse complement strand
ACCATCTAATTTACAAGGAAAAAACACACCTAAATAAAAATATAAAATTATCTGCTTGACCCCAGTGGGGTTGGAAACTCAATACAGAGCGCCAGAGTCTTTTGCATAGAATCAAAAGAACATTATTCCACTATGTGGTACAGCTTAATGTCATCTGCAAACACTATATTAAAGTAGAACTTCAGTGTGTGTGTAAATCCAGGAAGTGAACAGACAGCAGCTTCAGCTGCCCACGGTTAAAATGGCTTCAGCCAGACTCAGTGCAGGGAGATTTCTGCAGCAAATTTGGCAAGTACAGAATCACAGTATAAATAAAATAATATGCAAAGTGATTGTAGGGAGGCTTCAGAATGGCAAAGACATTTTTATTACAAATTATGTGAGCAGACTGCAGTTCTTTTAAACTCTATGGGGCAGATTCACAGAGAAATGGATTATCGTAGCGTATCAGAAATACACTACGCCGCCGTTTTTTACCTTGCTCTACGTGGAATTCAGGTAGATTTTCTACGGTAAACGACAGCGGCGTAGTGTATTTCTCCCGTCGCGCAATCCATATAGACGAGTAGGGGGCGTGAAACATTTAAATTAGGCGCGTTCCCGCGGCGATCGATCTGCGCATGCTCCGTTCGCAAATTTCCCGCCGTGCATTGCGCGAAATCACGTCGTGACGTCATTCGTTGTTTATGTAGCGTACTTTACGGGCGATCCACGTCCCGACGAGTTACGTAAACAAAAATTTTTTTTAAATAAATTCGAAGCGGGAACGACGGCCATACTTAACATGGGCTACGTAAAGTTAGAGCAGCAAAAAGCTGCTCTAACATTACGTAGTAAAAAATAGACGAAAACGATTGCGACGCCCGCTCGTCGTATGTTCGTGAATCCCCGTAAAAACACATTTGCATATCCCGACGCATCAAAACGACGCGAACTCCTCCCAGCGGCCGCAAATAGATGGCAGCGTAGATCCGAAGGCTTACGAAGACGTAAGCCTCTCGGATCGAAGCCCGAAGCCGGCGTATCATGGTTTGAGGATTCAAACTAGTGATACGCCGCGTGAAATTTGAAATTACTCCTGTCTAACCCCAGTTAGACAGGCGTAATTGTTTTGTGAATCTGCCCCTATATCATTTAAAAATAGGCAAAAGGTAAGGGTTACAACACTGAACCTTGGGTTACACTAAAAAACTATTCAACCATTCAGAGTATTAATCATGAATCACTACTCTTTGAATACAGTCTTTTGTTGGTTTTCTATCCATTTGCAAACTGGTTGAGCCTAGAATCACGCAGCAGACTTTCTGAAACTAGAAGAATTCAGTCATTACATGTAACATTATGGAATGGGTGTTCAGTAGTCTCATCCTCCTCCCTATTATCATTTCCCCTCCAGAGACGCGGGGCTCGTGAAGAAGCCAAGTGAGCACAGGAATCACAAGAAAGCCATCAATTGCTGGCATATAGAAGAGAGTAGGGGACTTTACATTCCTCAAATCACTCCTACTCAATAGATGACATTTTTATTTTAAAAAAAACAGGGTCATGGTCACTATTGTGACTTGTTTTCATCTTTTAGTTGTGCCACCTTAACTATAAGTATTTTGGAAAAAGGCTTTAAAAGATGGGCAGCAGTGATAACCATTTTTACCTTACCACCATTGCTGCTTTGATTGCCAAACCACTGAGAACACTGCATGTCTCTAAAGCCGCGTACACACGATCGGTCAAAACCGATGAAAACGGACTGAAGGTCCGTTTTATTGGTCCAAACCGATCATGTGTATGCGCCATCGGTCAGGTATCCTTCGGTCAAAACAAAAATAGAACTTGGTTTATAATTGAACTGATGGATGCCTGACCGATAGGTCAAAACCGATCGTTAGTATGCAAAAGCATCAGTTAAAAGGCTGCGCATGCTCAGAATCAAGTCGACGCATGCTTGGAAGCATTGAACTTCGTTTTTTTCAGCATGTCGTTGTGTTAAAACATGTAAACATCACCAGGTTCTGACACGATCGGTTCATTAACCGATGGTGTGTAGGAACATCAGACCATCAGTCAGCTTCATCGTTAACCGACGACCGTTCTCATCGGATGGACTGATCGTGTGTACAAGGCTTTAAGAGTAATGGGTTTTCAGTTGACTCTCTGGTAGCCATTCAGCATTATCATAATTTAAGTTTTACATAATCACACCATTAAAGGCTTTAAGTATTCAAAAAGCACTCAGATTCATTTACCCTGCATTACATTGGAGGTTGGCTGCACACTTTCATAAAATGTTACAATAATAACACTCTTACCTGTCAATTATAGGGCTAGAGTACAACAACCAGGGCAAATTTGTATTCAGTCCCAGGCATTTAACAAATACTGTAATAGTCCATGATCATAAGTCCTGTCATAATATCTGGTACCTCCAAGAACTGTTGTAGAGCACCTGGAACTTTATTCAAAAAGGCACCCTACAAAAAACAAAAATGTCTTAACATATTTTGGAATATGGTACTTGTCATGAGGTTATAAGCTTAGTTACGCGGTGGCTCAACGCGATTGACACTGCGATTGGCACTGCGCTGACAAGCCGTTCACCTCTGCAGCCAAGGGTTCAGATCCCGGTCTCGGCTGCATGTAAATTGAGTTTGGTGGTCTCAGCCCGTCTCCCGGTAGGTGTGCTATGTGAGGTAAGCTTGTGCTTAGTACACCCACCCCTCCCTTTGTGACGCCTACGCCGTCACTATGACAGGAATTGACAATTAGTCAGTTGCAATGGAGAATTCTCAGTATCAAACCACCAATTGACTCTATATTTGTACAAAGAGTAAGGGGTTAATTCATCACATTCTCCTGCAGACTATCTCGCATCAGTGGTGTGGTGCATGTACTATAGGTGAGAGGTGATATCTGGAAATTCTCAGTACAGCCACTATAAGCATAAGATACAGGGAACAAGATCCTATAGTAGTAGCATACACAGCATAAACAGTTAACCCGTGTTCAAGCTTGAAATGACTGATCTCTATGGGTACTTGCGGTTTTAGAAGCGGTGAGCTTTATAGTTCTTCCTGGTGAGAGATAGCAGGGAAGTAGGATGATCCTAAGGAGCTGTAGAGTGTCAGCTCTGTGGTATAGGCGTTGGGATCAGGCTAGACAGAGTCCTGGCGTTGCAACCCAGTGTCTCCTTGCAGGCAGCTGGTGAGAGGGTCTGTGGTGGAGGTGCTCGGATCTCAGATGGCGGCGGGTGTCAACTTCAATAACCGAACACCCAGCCGCCATCAGAGAAGGTTTAAATAGCCCGCCCAACATGGGAATACGTGCCGGGCGTGCTTCCGCGTTCCAGCGTAGAACGCAGGGACCCAGGGCGCACCGAAAGTGACGCTGACGAGGTACTGGATGGAGCGCAGCTGTCTAAAGAAGATACAGCTGCGCTCGTTCTATGAAATATAACGCCGATGGCGTTACACCCTTATAGGGAGTCCCTCTGCCCCGTTGGGCTTCAAAGCGGAGCAGGTAGGGCGGGCTATGTGGGAGGACCCCTCACATCCCACGCACCCGCCATTGCCACCCGGGGGCATGGAGAAAGATGGCAGATTGCCTCTGGGGAGGTCTGCCTACTCCCAACTCCTGCAGTCCGGCTCCTCTCTCGAGTACACGCACAAAAATACACTTAAAAAATAATAAAAAATATAAGCTTAGTTACACATATGTGTTTTTATGATACCTACCTGATTTCATATAGATGTTACTTCCTTTACATGATATGTGCATTGTGCCGTAGTGGCCTTAGGTAAGTTTTACAAAATTTGAGTCAAGTTCAAAGTTTCATTTTTACATAATGCCCGATCTATTCATATAACCAATAGGATAACAGAATTTGAGCAAAAGTGGACTTTATACCTGTAAAAACTGACAGGTATTTTCCCTGGTTCTTTGCTGGTAGCTTAGGAAATTAATCTATGGCTCAAATTAACTGAATGAGATTAACCAACTGACCTTAGCATGGGGATTATTATCTAAACCATTATTAAATATAAATACTGTAGTTAGTAGTTGTTAGCTACATATCTTAATTTATTTCTAAACGATGTTGACATCTGTTAGATAGTGGTATAACTGATACACCTTTTATTGTTCTATTTGCTACTACAACAAATATATGATTTAAGAAATAATAGTAAAATTTATTGACTGCATTTCATTTTTGGACCCGATGTACAATGAAACACTGCGTGGTATATATTATTCTGTTTTCCTTTGTCACATACCCATGACTTATTACAGGTTTTTCATATAACTCAATGCATGATTTTTTTTTTAAATACCATATTATTTGTGTTCATTCTAAATCCTTTCCTTGCTGGCTGTTAATACAGCAATTAGCTGTAACCCTTTTATTTAATATAAAGGAAGAAAATCACAGCTGTTAGCCCTGAATTACTGGGCACAGAAATTAACATATGCTGAAGCTAGATATTACATTTGAAAATGGTGTGATTTAAATTCACAATACCTATCTCATATAGAAAAATATATGAGAGATCAATCATTATTTATGAATATTATGCATCAATAATTACCAGAATACTATACTGCACATATATGAATCACACATAGGCAAAGAAACCTTGTTTTGTATGTGTATTACCTCATGGTTTAAAAAATTTATTTTGGGAGTTATAAAGTAAACACAAATTTACAGCCATATCCATACCAAGCTATGAAAATGTATTTGCCTCCTTTCTGATTTTTATTTTCATATTTGTCACAATTAAAGGGTCAGTAAAGGAAAACATTTTATTTTTTAAAAACACAAACATGTTATACTTACCACCACTGTGCAGTTTGTTTTGCACACAGTGGCCCCGATCCTAGTCTTCTGGGGTCCCTCTGCGGCTGCCTCTGCTCCTCTCCGCAACAACTCCACATGGATATGCGAGCGAGCTTGCATGGTGTGGAGCTGTTGCGGGCACGCTCCCGTGATACAGCGGCGCCAGCCAACGGCTGCACTGCTTTCAATCCATCCACTGCAGCCAATCAACGGGCAGGCTTTGACTCGTGGAGGCATTAAGGGGAAAAAAATTACATTTACAACCCCTTTAATTGACAGATCATCATTAAAATATATATATATACTGTATATTATTACACAAAGGCTTCACTTTGTGCTACAGCCTCTATTTATGTGATTTCTTGATTCAACAGGTCTGGCAGTAATCAGGACTGGGTGTGGAAAATTAAATTTAACTCAGCTTTCCAAAAAAATGTGGTTAATCACAATTCATTCATGATTCAGCATGGGATGGGGCATTTACTTTTTCACATAGGCTCAGGCAGATTTGAACAACTTTTTTCCCTTAATAAATTATATAATAATTAAAAAAATGCATCTTGGATTTACTTAGGTTATCTTTGTGTAATATTACATTTGTTTGATGATCTGAATCATTTAAGTGTGAGAAATATGAAAAAAAAATCAGGGAAGGGGGCAAATTTTTCATTAAAAATGTACAGTACAAAATACTTGCATGTTATATATTTCACATTTTTTTCTACACAGTTTTTTTTATTTGATATCTATATTTTATATTATATCTTATGACTAATATTGCTGCTGTGTATATATATGAAGGCCAGTATGGTGGCCTGAATTTATAGGAAGAGCCCGGAGGGCGTGTTTAAGCACACCACTCACCTATGGTACTTGTCAGTTCAGGTTTGTGATACCTCTAGGCTGGCTCTTCCCACCTCACCTCATGCTTACGAGTCTGTGCGTTCGATTCCAGTGTGTTGCAGAGTCTCCATTCGTAGTCTTCGTTGGTGGTTCTTGCTCATAGTTGCATTCATAGGTTACCTCTGCTTTGTTCGTCACCCCAACTATGAACATATGATTCGTTCGTAGACACAAGTCACTGTCGATTGTTGCCCGACATCACTCGGCACAGGCGTTGCTGGTTGCAGGTTTCACAGTCTATGGGGTTGAAGCCAGCAGGTATTGATTGCAGGTTCATTGAAGTGGTAATTAGTCCACCTGGTGCCTTGTCTGCATCCGATTAGCCTCGGGGCTGGGTGGTTGGCATGTGTTAGGCTTGGAGTGGTGATGTAGCAACCCTAATGTCGTGTACACACGATCATTTTTCGGTTTGTAAAAAATTATGTTTTTTAATGTCATTAAAAACTATCGTGTGTGGGCTTCAGAGCATTTTTCGGACATGCTCTATTTTTTAACAACGTTTTTAGCGTTGTAGTTTTTCGGGTTGTAAAAAATGGTCGTGTGTGGGCTTTAACGATGTGAAAAATCTGAGCATGCTCAGAAGCAAGTTATGAGACGGGAGCGCTCATTCTGGTAAAACTACAGTTCGCAATGGAGTAAGCACATTCATCAGACAGAAAAGCGCAAATTGTCTTTTACTAACACAAAATCAGCTAAAGCAGCCCAAAGGGTGATGTCATCCGAATGGAACTTCGCCTTTATAGTGCCGTTGTACGTGTTGTACGTCACCACGCTTTGCTAGAGCATTTTTTTTTTACGATCGCATGTAGGCAAGGCCGTTTTAAGGATCGGGATGACATTTTTTTTTTTCTAGACCCTAAAAAAAGTTGTTTTTTACAACCCGAAAAATGATTGTGTCTACATGGCATAAGACCCATACACACTGTGCGACTTTGTTGTCTGATTTCCTCCACGTTTACCGGAGCCATGTAGTGCAGGGGCCTGCCTGATTGCATACAAATTTAAGCCCTTGGGGTTGGCCTTGTGGGTCATGGTTTGGGTGAATCTGGGGGAGGGGATTGGCAGAAGATTGTATAGTGTGTATCCAGCTTTAGCTTTACCACAGCCCGTTACAAGTACAGTTGTGTTGGTGGCACAACGATGCATATCGGGTTTTTGCATACATTAATTTAATTGCACACACTCTACAGTCGAGTTTGAGTCCAGCTCGGCGATTCATATCAGTTTAATCTCATACACTTTACATCCTGATTCAAATCCAATCGCAACTGTGGCACAACAATTCAAATCCTTGGCTCTACATTACACAATTTATGCACACAGCATCCACATATCACTTCATCTATTCGTACCTCAAATGCGGTTGGTCATTCCTACATACTCAATTCTCTGCTATCCGTTTTCAGTGGTGCGCCACTCATCATCTCCAGTGGCACATCGGCCCTCACTGTTTTCTACCTGTCATTTCTCATTTAGGTCAGTCGACTTCAGGTTGTTCCATCCTGCACCAGGTTGGACATCATACCACTTAAGGACCTTGCCTGTTTTTCAGATTTGGTGTTTACAAGATTAAAACAGTTGTTTTTGCTAGAAAATTACTTAAAACCCCCAAACATTATATATATTTTTTCTAACACCCTACAGAATAAAATGGCGGTCATTGCAATACTTTTTTGTCACACCGTATTTGCGCATCGGTCTTATAAGCGCACCTTTTTTGAAAAAAAACAAAAAAAAATTTTTGAATTAAAAAATAAGACAACAGTAAAGTTAGAACAATTTTTTTTTATATTGTGAAAGATAATGTTATGCCAAATAAAATGATACCCAACATGTCATGCTTCAAAATTGTGCCCGCACGTGGAATGGCGTCAAATTTTTACCCTTAAAAATCTCCATAGGCGACGTTTAAAAAAATCTATAGGTTGCATCTTTTAAGTTACAGAGTAGGTATAAAGTTAGAATTATTGCTCTCGCTCTAACGATCGTGGTGGTTTGAAAACAATTTTCATATGCGGGTGCTACTCACGTATGCTTTCTCTTCTGCGTGCAAGCTCGATGGGACGGGGCGCTTAAAAAAATAAATTCTTATTTATTTTTATTTATTTTATAAATTTATACACACAAAAAAATGGGTAACTTTTATTCCTATTACAAGGAATGTAAACCTTACTTGTAATAGAAAAAAGCATGACAGGTCCTCTTAAATATGAGATCTGGGGTCAAAAAGACCTCAGATCCCATATTTAGACTAAAATGCAAAAAATAAAAGAAAATTGTCATTTGAAAAAATGACAAGAAAATGTCCCTTTAAGAAGCATGGGCAGAAGTGACGTTTTGACGTCGCTTCCACCCTGCTATACTATGGAGACGGGTGGGGGCCATCTTGCTCTCACTTGTATCCCAGCAGAGCAGGAGAGAGGACCCGATCACTCCGGTAAGCGGGGGAGGGCGCGGGAGCGCAGGGAGGGGGGTCCTCTTCCGCCGCCGATAACAGTGATCTCGCAGTAAATCCCCGTGGAGACCACCGTTATCGTTTAGAGGACCGCTCACTGAAAAGATGGATATCTCGGTTGTGGCAGCGACTGCTGCCGTTACCGAGATATCTATTTTAAAAAAAATTACATACAGTAAGGGGTCCTTAAATGGTTAAAAAATAAAAAATTTAATAAATACATGTATGTATATGTGTATATATATATATATATATATATATATATACACACACACAGGGATCACATCTTCACCACAAAGTCAGTCACATCAAGCAGTGGGGCAGGACATTTCAAACAAATACATTTTCTTAACTAGAAATTCTATGACACCCTTATGCCGAGTCGTTACACACGGTCGTTTTTTGTGATGAAATAACATGACATTTTTAAAAACGTCATTTAAAATGATCGTGTGTGGGCTTCACATCGTTTTTTGTCTTCTGAAAAACTACCAAAAAAAAATTCGAACATGCTTCAATTTTTTATGTCGTTTTTGAAAATGTTGGGCCAGATTCAGGTACATCTGCGCATTATTGGACCGGCGTAGCGCACCGCCTTTACGTTAGACTTGCGCAATGTAGCCGCGTAATCACCCTATTCTCGTAGCTTTTGCGCAGAAAATTGCGCATGCGTAACGTTAATTCAGAGGCGTAAGGCGGAGTAATACAAATTGGGAAGGACATGGGCGTGTTAAATTGAAATGAGCCGTGACCCCATGCAAATGAAGGGCCGGCCGGCTCGCGCATGCGCGCTTGAAGCAGACCATGGTCAGCACCTCTGTGCGCATGCTCACAACTCGGGAACGGCGCAATCAGTGAAATTGGAAGTGGACTAGGGCAACTTAGTGAACTTAGCAAACAGCATAAATAGACAGACACAAATGCACTTCCTTTGCAAAAGTACATCCCTTTGTTTCCCTTCCTATACAGCAAGGTGCTTTTGTTTATTAGCGTTTGTTTGTTTGTTTGTGACGTGTCTTTGAGATATTTGGGGACTGTTTTGCAGAGTGATTTTTGTCTTTTATGTGTTTTCTTTGTTGTTATTTTGTTTAAATTATATTTTTGTTGGGGCATTTTTTATTTTTGCTCGTCATTTATTTTATTTTTTTGGTTGTGTATGATTTTGGAATGTGGGGGTGGTATTCCTCCGGGAAAAGGGGTGTCACCCTCATTTGTGGTGGAGAAGTGATTCCCCAGGTCTGTGTGAATGGTGTATGAATGTACAGTGACATAATTGGAGCCGCGGCATGGCGTTGCTGCTCACAAGTCCTGCATGGTGGGCTTGTGCCAATCCAATGTGATGAGGATGTGGGGTGTGTGTGCTAGGGACCACAGTGGTGTGCATGCATGCATTCTCATTGTGCCATGATTAATGTGTGTGTTTAACGTGCAAAGATGCATATGTGAGCTGGCATGAAATGGGGTCATGAGATGGGGTCCCAGTGCAGAGTCACCTTGAAGGGAAAAGACAGGAGGATGTTAGTAGTGCATGTGCCCCTTGTGATATATCAAGTGAAGAGTGAGGGGCTTGTATCAGATAAGAATATTGTATTAGATTAGATAAAATTGTAAAGTTTATATAAGCAAATCAAAAATAAAAAAACATCTCCCATGCCCTCCTTAGTGCCCTCCTCAGTGCCCTCATCCTTCTTTGTTCATCTAAAGTCAGTAGTATAGCTATGCGCGACGATGCCCCTGGCATGTTGGCATACAGATTGTTGTGCAACACGTGTGACTGCTGAGCTCCTCACTAACAGTGTTGCTTTATCTAAAAGGTAGACTTTTTTTCTCTTTTTAGACCAGCTTTTCTATGGTCTAATTTTAGACAGGACATTTTGCTGTTGCGCACACTGCGTAGCCTGCGCTGCCCTAACGTTCTTTTGTGGATCCCCGTAAGTCCCTCATTAGCATATTTGACTAGCAAATCAATGGTCTGTCTAGCGCAGTTTTGCGCGGACGGATGCGCCTGTCTAACGAAATTACGACGGACAAAAAAAAGTAGATTTCTTGCGTATCTCGTTTTAGGGGATGCCGTGCATCGAAACGCACGCGCACATTTAGACTTACGCACGCGCATCTCCTGTTGCGCAGGCGTAATCGCCGTTTTAAACCTGCGCATGCTCAAAAGCAAGTTATGAGATGGGAGCGCTCGTTCTGGTAAAACTACCATTCATAATGGAGTAAGCACATTGATCACACTGTAACAGACAAAAAAGTGTGAATCGTCTTTTACTAACAAGGAATCAGCAGAAAGCAGCCCAAAGGCGAATAGAACTTCCCCTTTAGAGTGTCGTTGTACGTGTTGTACTTCACCGCGCTTTGTTCATCATTTTTCAAAAACGATGGTGTGTGTGCAACATCGTTTTTAATGATGAAGTTGGAAAAACGCAGTTTTTTGGACATGCTGATAAATTTAAAAAAAATCATGCTGAAAAGTGATCATGTGTACGCGGCATTACTCTAGGCTCCCGGTCGACTGAGTTTTCGACCTTGATCAGGTCTTTTCATCTAGGGCGTCAATCCAGTGTGTAGTTCACATGCTCCCCTCTCACATAAGCTTGCAGTACTCTGTTGCTTACCATTCACTTCACATAAACAATTTGGGTGGTTCATTGGGCGTTAGTTACTGTCACATGCTTCTTTGCATTACACTCTGTTTTCAAAGGGCGACCCTTCACCAACTCAGACAAGGCCACCAAACATTGAGTTTGCTGACAGCGCAAACATTGGATAAATAAAGTTTGGTTGGTGTATGACTTGTCTGTGCCTCACTCTTCCCACATCCCAAGTTTAAACTCCCTAATTTCTTCTGAGGAGTTTTTCCTTAAAAATCTATCATTCGACCAAGCCATTCAAGCCATTATTAGCATAAGCACGGGCGCATGGCTGCACGAAGCGGCCATATCAGATGCGTCTAAATTACTGCCCACTGAGCCATCCCTCTTGCGATGGCATAACATCAAATGGAAGGTACAAGACCCCAATCAAGTTCTCAGGCTGCACCCAGCAGCTAGATCCCAGTGTAGCAGGGGACAGCATTTGTGTCTCTGGTTTTACTTTACTCAATTCTTTCAACAGAAACCCAGAATGGACCCAACCACTTCTCCGATCCCATCTTGGTCACAGTTGGCTGTGATTTTAAGACACACCTTCACAACGCCACCCATGTCATTAATCAGTCGTTCTTCTGCAACACACTGAAGGTCTATCACCTCACTTGAAATGCTTACTACAGGTTTCTAGCAGCTTGCCGCGGAGCAGTGACAGGAGACATCAGGCACATCCTAGCCTTTATATTGTATTGCCACACGCAGCTGGCTTTCATAACACCATCAGACAATACTTAGCCGGTATCCATTTGTCCTTACAGGACCCCGGAAAGCCATCCTTGTTTGCAGCCCATATCCATCCAATGTGGCATCCACAAGCATCAGCCTGTAGCCAACTACAAATGCTTACCCATCACAAGTGCCATCTTTCAGGACATGTCAACCATTCTTTCACACTCCCCATTTGGATTGCTGCTTTTTTGCAGCCTAGTCTAGGCGAGTCTAGGCGGGTCTAGTGAGTCTCAGTGGCCAGATACTGTAAAAAAGGCCACCTGGCTCGCTTTCAAGATCTTTTTGTTACACCTTGTGGTGTTCAACACTTCAGTCCGGCCCCGGGGTCAACATCAAACTTTTAGACCAACAACGTCTAGGGCCTAGTAGTGATACTCGACCAGTTACTGTCTCACCTACCCTGCCAGTCAAACTCCAGCCCTTGCTACCTATTCCAACCAGCCCCTTGAGTGGCAACCAGTTCGTCAGGCACGTTAGGATCCTCCTGGTTCACCTAGGCCTTGACCACGGATGGTATTCTGAACACTCTTTCGGATCGGAGCGGCCTCGGCCGCATCTCAGCACAGGGTACCAGACCATGCCTTTAAAAGTTGGGTGGATGGAAATCCAATATCAGCATCAATGGGGGTTAATCAGGCTCCCAATCCGCTGAAAATAAGAATGATAAACCAAGAACTGTGCTACTTCAAGATATAACATATACATCATATATGAATATGGTAAAATTCAGATGATCAAAAAAGCCGGTATAGAAGCGACGGAGATCCAACTTGGATTCCCACCAATTCTAGATGCTGTGTTTGGTATGAATCATGAGGGGGAACTCCACGCCAAATTTTAAATAAAAAACCGGCATGGGTTCCCCTCCAGGACCATATCAGGCCCTTAGGTCTGGTATGGATTGTAAGGAGAACCCCCATGACAAAAGAATGGTGTGGGGGTTCCCCCAAAATCCATACCAGACCCGTATTCGAGCACGCCGCCCAGCTGGTCAGGAAAGAAGTGGGGATGAGAGAGCGCCCCTCCTGCTCCTGAGCCATACCAGACCGCATGCCCTCAACATGGGGGGTGGGTGCTGTTGATAAGGACAGGGCCTCTTCCCGACAACCCTGGCCATTGGTTGTCTGGCTCTGCAGGCAGGGGGCTTATCAAAATCTGGGAGCCCCTTTTAATAAGGGGGCCCCAGATACAGACCCCCCACCCTAGGTGAATGAGTATGGGTAACATCGTACCCCTACCCATTTACCTGGAGGAAAAGTGTAAAAAAAATAAACACACTACATAGGTTTTTAAAATCATTTATTTGTCAGCTCCGGGGGGCCTTCTTACGACTTCTCCGATCTCCGGGGGTCTTCTTCTGACATCGTGGGGCCATCTTTCTACTTCTCTGCTCTCTTCTTTTGCTCTCCGGTGTCGTCTCCGCGCTCCCCAGTTCTTCTCCGCCCTCCGGTGCCTTCATCCTTCCGCCGGGCTGCGCCGCCGCTACTGTATCTTCTTTGAAGCTCTTTTACTAGCAGTGGCCAGCCTGGTCTTCCTCGTCACCTTCTTCCCTCTTCTTTAATTCCGATGTTGACTCGACCCTCCCTCCTGCTGTAATGCCGGGTGTGCAGTGCGCAATGATTTATATAGGCCTCTTATGATGTCACAGTCCCAGCATGCTCTGGGTGGTGACAACATAATTACCTCGTCACCACCCGGAGCATGCTGAGCTCGGCAGAAGGATGAAGGCACCGGAGAGCGGAAAAAGAACTGGGTAGAGCGGAGACAACACCGGAGAGCAGAGGAAGAGAGCAGAGAAGACGAAAGACAACCCCCGAAATCAGAAGAAGACCCCTGGAGAGCGGAGAAGGGGTCGGTATCTGGGGGCCCCCTTATTAAAGGGGGCTCCCGGATTACGATAAGCCCCCCGCCCACAGACCCCAACAACCAATGGCCAGGGTTGTCAGGAAGAGGCCCTGTCCTTATCAACATGGGAACAGGGTGCTTTGGGATGGGGGGGCCGCAGGGCACCCCAAAGCACACATCCCCCATGTTGGGGGCATGTGGCCTGGTACGGCTCAGGAGTGGGGGAGCGCTCACTCGTCCCCATTCCCGACCGGCCGGGCAGC
This sequence comes from Rana kukunoris, assembly GCA_029574335.1. Taxonomy (NCBI): domain Eukaryota; kingdom Metazoa; phylum Chordata; class Amphibia; order Anura; family Ranidae; genus Rana; species Rana kukunoris. The sequence goes on along the minus strand of CM056053.1, from coordinate 351,918,602 downwards.
TTACGCAGGTACGGGTCTGGTATGGATTTTGAGGGGACCCCCATGTCGTTTTTTCAGCGTAGGGGGTTCTCCTTATAATCCATACCAGACCTAAGGGCCTGGTATGCTCCCCTTTTAACTGGCTTCTATGCGTGTGGGAGGTGCCCACCCTGCAAGAAGTGTAGACAAAGGGTTAAAAAAAATAAAGGAGTTTGTAGTACTGGGAATAGCTACCTTATTAAAAGTCTCATTACTTGTAATACTGTAGGAGTAGTGTATGTTCTCCAATGTGACTGTGGTTTACAGTATATTGTAACCTCTCCATGTATGCATTGAAGAGCATGTTAATAACATTACAACATTTTTGAGAACTCATAACGTATCCAAACATTTTCAACACTTTCATAATAGGGACCCTAAATGCTTAACATTTTGGGGACTTGAGAAGGTTCAGCCTCAACCCTTTTGGATCCATGAAAGTCATATTTCTTGTGCAGGGGGGCCTGAACGTCGAGTTCGACCTGAACTGCTTTATTTCCAACTAGCTGAATACCCGGCGTTGCCCGGTCTTCCTATCTTAACCTTTTGGGGAGGAAAATCATAGTTATATAAATATAAATAAATAAATAATAAATAACACAATGTTTAATTTTAGAAATTTGACAGATAAAAATATGAATATTTACTATTTGATTAAAGAGTATTGTATTTCATAACTTTTATAACATTTTCCTTTTCAGTTTGTGAATGTTGAAACAGAGCAAAATACCGTACAATGAAGCAGATTAGTACCAACTCACAGACCTTTAAAAAGTGCGGTTAACGGAACTGACATATTATTGCAATACTTGTTTGTATACTATATTATTAGTTTCTCCCGCATTTGCTAAAATGAACAAATTATTTGGGGAACCCACCCTAGAGCACGCTACATAAAGTTGCTCATGTGAAAAACATGGTGATCTTAAATCAACTCCGCAGTACCAAATGGACTGCCCTTGTGACTTGTTGATCGTGATGGAAAATGCAAGCATCACTGGGAGTTGTAGTCTCTTGAAACTAAAAGGCAGATCTGTTGGAATAAGAGGTATTCGTGGAATAAAAACTGTTTCTCCCTTTCCCTTTCCTGTCAAAATAGTAGTTTCCAACACATTAGGCAACATGTTTTTCACACACAGCCTTGTTCCATTGCACAGTTTTGGTGGGTCAAGGTTTCGTAATAAAATAATAGGACATCCAACTTTAAGTGATAGGCGATGTTGTGGCAATCCAGCTGGATCAAGGGAATTCAGGAATTCTGGTGGGAAATTCACAGCCTCATCTGAATCTACTACGGTATCAAAAGATTTGTACTCAGTAACTGCTCCTGGTATCATAGAAAGTATTTGATTGTTAATTTCACGGACATCCTCATTTTTAGCAGCAAGAATAGTCCTCTTACACAACCAGTTTAGATTGCCTAAGTTGTCTGAAATATTATGGTATACTGCATCTATTAGTTCTGCAACTGACGATACCAGTTTGCAAAAATCAGAGGGAAGTTTTACGTTTCCTGAAGATTCAACTGGTAGTCTACCCTCTCCGATTTCAAGAAGTGTGTTTGAAAAAAATTGAGCATTCTCATCCCTTGGAAGTACTCTCATATTTCCTTTTAATTTGATTTTTCTGACTCTTTTCCACAAAACTGAATGCTTTAAACAGGCATATATTTCATCTGCTGGTGTTGATTTTGGAATGATAGGCAGGGTTTGTCTAAAGTCTCCACAGAGAAGCACCAGAGCTCCTCCCATAAAGTTATTATTCCCTCTGAAATCTTTAAGTTATGTCAAGGGCCTCAAGAGCTTTTCTGTGGGCCATGGTGCATTCATCCCAGACAATTAATTTGCATGTTTTAAGCACCTGCGCTTGACCACTTGCCTTGCTTATGTTGCATGAAGGATTTTGTTGCCTTGCGATGTCTAATGGCAATTTTAGTGCAGAGTGGGCTGTTCTCCCTCCTTCCATAAGTGTAGCTGCAATTCCTGAGGAGGCAATAGCAGGAGGAACTTCTCCCTGAGCCCGAATCTCAGCCAAAAGTAAATTAGTCAAAAATGTTTTTTCCTGTACCCCCAGGGGCATCGAGAAAAAAAATCCCACCTTGTTGTCTTGTTATATGATCAATAATGATTTGGTATCCTTTTCTTTGATCTTGATTTAGAAGTGGTTTCTTATCTGCCACATATGCACGCAGCTCTTCCATGTTGTAGTTCTTCACTCTCATGTAATCTGCATTCAGTACATCTTGTTAATCTCGTACTGGTGCTTGCAGGCCTAACTGCACTAATGTCTTATTGATCATGGCAATACACTTGTCCTCTAAAATTATTAACGCCCTGTTGAAAATCTCGGGACAAAAAGTAATTTCCAATGTTGGGTTTTCCTCCGAGTTTTGGCAAGTATATCCACACTTAGTGCTTCCTTATACTTCTCCCATAAAGTGTTTGGGTTTGAAGGACTGCATGTTGTTAGTATTATAGCAAACACGTTTCTGATTTGGTCTGGTAAAGAAATTAATTCGGCTTTTCTCAATGTATTATCCCAGTGTTGGTCTCCTTCAAGCAAACCAAGCTTCTGACAGGCTTCTCTGTATGTTTGGCAGACCTCGCCATTTATTGTTCTCAGCGCTGAGAAAGAAGTTGGTCCTCGAACTGTGTGAAGAAGCATTCTTAGAAAAAAACATTATACACTGTATACACTCTACCTAAAGCATCACTTTCAACTATATTGTGTCCAGGGAGGTGCTGTCCAACTTTTCTTCTACAGAAAACTTTCCTTGGGGCATTCCATGTATAGTATCGAGGAACCTCAGGATAAAGCAATGTTCTTGCAAAAGGATCCTCTTTACATAGTTTAAAGAATGCTGTTAAAGTTGTGTTTGGTGGCTGTTCAACTACTCTAGGAGCACTCTCCATTGTGAAATGAACTCTCTGACCGTTTTCCAAATGAACACTCAGGTGAACAACTGTAGGGTGTCTTTCATGAATTGGAAACCCTAGGATCCGCCACACTGCTTCGCTGCTGCTTATGTATCTACCCAACTGATACTGGATGACTTCATTGTTTGTCTTCTCATTGTTTAGGCTGAACACAGCAATATCACTGCCTTTGTTTACATACTTGCACACATACTTGATTGATTTTACACTGTTGCAGTACTCAACGTTAATGTGTGCCTGGAACATTTTAGAAAGCAGGGGTGAAAATGGCACAACCCACCTGTTGTCTATTTCTATTTCTGTGCCATGTAACTTTACTTTCGCCATGAACCCTCCATCTTGTGGAGCTCGTCGTCTATATCGAGGATAACCGTTTAGGTGTGGCTAAGCTGTGATGAAGAGATTGTGGTAAAAAGACCTGTGATGACATCAGTAGGTGTGGCTAAACTGTGTTGAAGAGATTGTGGTAAAAGGACCTGTGATGAAATCGGTAGGTGTGTACGAGCTGTGATGAAGATATTGTGGTTGAAGGACCTGTGATGACATCAGTAGCTGTGGCTGAGCTGTGATGAAGAGACCACAGTCCCATATACTTGCATGGGACTTGAAACAAAAAACGCCGTTTGGAAGTTATGAAGTAACATGTATTTCCCATAGAGTTGAATGGGACTTTAAAGAAAAACCCTTTCCCATAGAGTTGAATGGGACTTTAAAGAAAAACCTAGACCATGGCAAATGGAGGTGGGTAAGGGTTAAACCACCTATCCTATGTTTGTTGCTGACATATAAGTAACATGTGTGCCAAGTTTCATGTTAATATCTTTAGCCGTTTGGACGTGATGCTGGAACATACATACATACACACACACACACGTTGAGTTTTATATATATAGATAAATGATGGGGTTATGGTTTTTTCATTATTGTATTTTTATATACTGTTGGGAGTATTAGGAAAATATTTTCAGTATGTTACCTTACCCATCCTCTTGTTTTTAGGGTTATATATGTGTTTTATTAAAAATGCATATTTAAGGTGTATATTTGCATATATTTGCATGAAAGTTCGCGGGTGTATGTCTACAGTATACTATGATTAAAATGCTCCATGTTACACATGGGTATTTTTAGTATTTACGCTAGTCTTATAGTGACCCCAGGGATGGATGTGTCTTAATTTGGCTGATGGGGTGTGTGTTTTTGCCTTTGCTTCCGGTGGGGGCCGGCCAAATCACCATAACTTTGGTTACCAGACTGGCATTTATAGACGCTGGGTGACGTACTAGCTCCACCCACCGCTGACAAAGTCCAATCCGGAAGTAACGTGCGTACGGGGGAGGAGTTTTTTCTGTGACGTCACCCGCGTCCTTTCTGCTGCTGCTCGTGGCTGTTGCTCCGAGTTTTTATTTTATTTTACATTGCCTATCGCCTACTGGCCAGTTGTTTTCTGGCAGATTGTCTGCAGACATACCAGACTGACTGTAGTATGGAGAAGTGCTGTTTTTTACCTTTCCCTGGAATAAATACAGTCTACATGTAGAACATATTTTTTATTCCGCATTGGACCTACTATTCACTGTTGCATAGGACTCCAATGCACCATCTCCCTTATGGTGAGAACAAGCTGTCTTTGACCACTTGTGAAAACATATGGTCCAACTCACCTGGTAAGGAGGCACTTCTTATACTGGTGGAGGATATCATCACATTTGCCGAAGATTTTTGCTATCTCACTGGATGTCATCTTAATTCTTGATTCTTCAGTCAAGGACTTTATTTGCGCTGCACTTTTATTATTATTTATTATTTTTGAGTTTTTTTGTGATTGCCTCTGTTGGTGTTCAGCTTGCAATCAATTTTGTTTAATTTGTAACATTTGTGCGCTGATTGCTGTTTTTTCTAGTTTTCTGGTATGCTCCTGGAGGGTAAACCCATTCTGGGTTTTTATTTAAAATTTGGTGTGGAGTTCCCCTTCATGATTCATACCAAACACAGTGTCTAGAATTGGCGGGAATCCAAGTTGGATCCCTGTCACTTCTATCTCGTGCTCGCTGGAATGTGCTTTTCCTATTGCAGCGAGTGCGAGATGTCGGCACCCTGTCACCAAGAACCAGCGCGATGCGGTGGTGCTGGAAACACATTCTCCCGGAACAGGTACTATACCAGATAAATTGATCTCTTTTTAGGGAGATCAAAGAAGCCTGTGCCCGGGTCTCTATGCCTGTCAGCAAGGTATCTCAGTTCCTCTGCTCTAGATGCTCTCGGTACAGCCCGCGGGTAGTTGTTCCCCCTGGCAACCGTGAGTGGTCTTCAAATATCCCGAAGCATGCGACTCAAATGATATAAAATCATCTCAAGCAAATCTGGGACCTTGATATTCTGTCTCTTTCCTTATTTCACCCTCCTTTGGGTCTGTTATCTTCTCTATCCAACTTTATACCTCTTCTCTACTTCATAGGTGCCTTTTCTTTCTCTCAAAAAGCAAACTTCACATAAGCAGCTTTCTCAGGTTTTTGCTTCCTGAGTCCCAGGAAGTTGTTAGTCTTGTGGCGTATTTGTATGATTTATATCTGTCCAAGTTGTAGGACCCCGACCATAAATATGAAGGCCAGTATGGTGGCTTGAAATAATGGGAGGAGCCTGGGAGGTATTTAAGCACACCACTCACCTGTGGTCCTTGTCAGTTCTGGTTTGTGATACCCTCCCTCCCATTCCCCTTTTTCAGGGCGCTTCTCAGTATATTTCTTTTCCCAATCAGCCATTACTTATCTTGGGTATGCCCCCTTTTTTGCATACCATCCAGCTGACCAGGGCACACTTCAGGTCTATTTCATGTTGTTAGTCTGGTGACATGTTTGTGTGGTTCATATCTGTCCCAGTTGTAGGTCTCCAACTATATATATATACATATATATATATATATATATATATATATATATTTTCACTAAAGCAATTAATAGGCATTATATTGCGATAATTAATTAGAACATTTATTAACCATTAATTAATTGATTACCTACCTGGCAAGCACATAAACCTGCACATTCTTATTGTATGAGCAGTGCATCTACGATACCACTGTTAGTTTGTGCCAACACCTGGTTGTCAGGCATAAATAAAAACAAAAACAAATCTAAACCATCAAATGTTCCCTGTTAAACTCTGAAAAGCATGTCTCTGTTGTCTATGTTTTTTTTTATTTTTATATCTTGGTCTACATTTAAATAAATTGTACAGAGGTTTTTAATGCATTTTCTTTTATTATTTATTATGTTCAGCACTATAAAAAAAAACACGTTGTAAAAAAATATTCTTTTCAAGTTTTCCAATTTTATATAATAGCTAAATGCCTTTGCAATTCACCATTGTTATAAAAGAGTATACTGATATCTATCTTTTGACCACATACTTTATCCCTGTTACACATAAGTGCTCATATAGCCCCAAAATCTGTCCATCGGTTCCTTAAGTCTAATACTGTAGATATTAGGGATGAGCCAAACTGCCCTTGGTTTGGTTTTTATTATTATATAGGATTCATATATACCAAACAGTTCAAGCAGTGCTTTACAACATGAGGGTTACAATACAATTCAATACAGGAGGAATTGGAGGGCCCTTGTCCCCATGTTGATGAGGACAGGGGCCTCTTTCCCACAACCCTTGCCCAGTGGTTGTGGGGGTCTGCGGGTGGGGGGCTTATAGGAATCTGGAAGCCCCATTTAACAAGGGGGCCCCAGATCCCGGCCCCCAGATCCCGGCCCCCCCTATGTGAATCGGTATCGGGTACATGGTTCCCCTACTCTAAAAGTTTCAAAAAAGTTAAAATGACAGGAGACAGTTTTGGACAATTCATTTTTTTAAGATAATATATATATAATATTGTAACGGTCACCACCGTTACGACCTTTAATCCAACCACGACAAGCTTATCTGACATTCCACAATCCTGCATACACGATCCATATCATTTCCCATAATCAAGACGAGACTCAGGTCTGCACTTGGTTTCAAAGATATGAACACTTTAATGGTATTTTCTCAGCTTCTTATACAGTTTCAAGCATGTGACAGTAATCAAAGGGACAATGCCATCTCCACCCCCCTATTCACTCACTGAGGCAAATTCTCTGCAGACATGTCGGCACCCGCATCATCAATAGGCTTAACTCAGAGAGAATGACATTCCGGTAGATAATGACATCAAAACAAACTACTATCACACAATGATTTTCCCTTTTGAATAATACACAATCACAGATAATCTTCACACATATACAAGAAACCTCAATCACATTATCTAGACATACGTCTCTAAAGGGGTTTGACACCTTTGTACCATAGACACTGTACGGTTTAGGAGTAGATGCAATCAACACCTTTCAAAAGAATGAAATGTCTTTCACAAGCCGGGTCACTTAACATTTCAATAGCCGGAGCTAAGCATTGAATAAGCTTGTAATGTCCCTCTCCTGTGTAACAGGTGTCAATATGGACCCCTTGTAATATGCCAGTCCTGCAATATGAATTATTATTAATGTCCCATCTCATGTAATATATGATATAATTTCTTTGTCACCCTATGGCCCTAGTGGACATAAGGTGACCCTAGAGAATCTCAGTCTGTCACGGGTCATTTCGTTACATCTATATATACTGTATATATATCCAAAATTCATTAAGACATGAACATGATCAGAGAGAAAGTCCCAGAAAAAAAATCCTACGGCCCAGGTTCAATTATATCCTCTATATCACCACCACCAATCGTGCTATGGTCAAATTGAACTCTTACCAGACAATGCTGGACAATAAGCATTGAAAATGACACTTATTTGCACCAGGTATACTCCAAATCCTCTCGTCTTTAGATATAGCTCCCATATGAGGAAAAAGACAGATGGCGGTATATAGTGTAATTCCGTTTGGTTTGATATTAAAAAAAGTGCATAAACATAAGAGATACACTCACATTTTGGTTGGAAAAGACAGGCGATACAACATACCTTTCATCCGAAAATCAGGTTACAGGCATGGGCATCAAGGACAGCGTATTCCGCTTGGTGTTTGTTTGATTAGTCCCGCTCTGCTAGCACGCTCTGCTTCCTGATCGACGTAATGACGTCACTATAATTGACAGTCGTTTCAGCCAACTCAGAGGCGTTTCGTCATACGATTAACTTCATCTGTGGACATGGCTGTACGACTGAAGATCCCATGTATATATACCCCGCTTTACTCTATGCTAATTGAGATGACTCAAAGCGGACCTTATTCGACATCCGTCCTGATAGCTCATCTCTGTTTATTCTGTTGCATCAATAGCGGTATAGACACTTATGCTCTGCCACCTAGTGGATCAGAACAATATAACATCTGATATTAGACTACTACATGATACCAAAATGATTTAGTATGCACTCGTAATACCTTTTCAGCTAAAAGACTGAGTCTAAGAAGTATGTGGTGTTGACAACACTATAACATTAATTAATGTTTATAAATATACAACCATATAATTAATTATAGACCTAAAAATAGAATTAAGTAAAATTTGCATTTACATGTAAAACTAAATATATGAAAAAAAATCTAAATATATAAGAAAATTTATACAACAATATATATAAAAATTCATATGAAAAATAATAAGCTTAAAATTAAAATTAAAATTAAAAAAACTAAAATACGAAGAAGATAACATAAGAAAAGATAGAAAAAAGTATCATACTCATACCCTAGAAAAATTAGATTAATAGTCACTAATAAAACAGTTAACATCTAACTCCACGTTCATGCCCTTCAGAGTCAGAGGCCCAGATTCACAGAGAGATTACGCCTGCGCAACAGGAGATGCGCGTGCGTAAATCTAAATGTGCGCGTGCGTTTCGATGCACGGCATCCCCAAAACGAGATACGCAAGAAATCTACTTTTTTTTGTCCGTCGTAATTTCGTTAGACAGGCGCATCCGTCCGCGCAAAACTGCGCTAGACAGACCATTAATTTGCTAGTCAAATATGCTAATGAGGGACTTACGGGGATCCACAAAAGAACGTTAGGGCAGAGCAGGCTACGCAGTGTGCGCAACAGCAAAATGTCCTGTCTAAAATTAGACCATAGAAAAGCTGGTCTAAAAAGAGAAAAAAAGTCTACCTTTTAGATAAAGCAACACTGTTAGTGAGGAGCTCAGCAGTCACACGTGTTGCACAACAATCTGTATGCCAACATGCCAGGGGCATCGTCGCGCATAGCTATACTACTGACTTTAGATGAACAAAGAAGGATGAGGGCACTGAGGAGGGCACTAAGGAGGGCACGGGAGATGTTTTTTTTTTTTTTATTTGCTTATATAAACTTTACAATTTTATCTAATCTAATACAATATTCTTATCTGATACAAGCCCCTCACTCTTCACTTGATATATCACACATGCATAGACATCTTTGGCATGAGTGATTCTGAGGTGTCTCGCATCTTCAGATTCACCCCTCATGCCATCATGGAATTAACCACAACCTTGCAGGAGGACATCAGCAGCCCAACACATGGCACTACCCATGACACCCATGACAGCTACATATACAATCAGAGCCCCATCCCCACAGATTTCGAACAGAACATGTATGGGGACAGCTGGCTGGTTGGTGAGTGCCATGGGTGGCAGGCATGACTGTCCCCCCCCATGATGCACACATCACAAGGGGCACATGCACTACTAACATCCTCCTGTCTTTTCCCTTCAAGGTGACTCTGCATATGCACTGGGACCCCATCTCATGACCCCATCTCATGCCAGCTCACATATGCATCTTTGCACGTTAAAAACACACACATTAATCATGGCACAATGAGAATGCATGCATGCACACCACTGTGGTCCCTAGCACACACACCCCACATCCTCATCACATTGGATTGGCACAAGCCCACCATGCAGGACTTGTGAGCAGCAACGCCATGCCGCGGCTCCAATTATGTCACTGTACATTCATACACCATTCAGACAGACCTGGGGATCACTTCTCCACCACAAATGAGGGTGACACCCCTTTTCCCGCAGGAATATCACCCCCACATTCCAAAATCATACACAAACAGAACCAAAAAAATAAAATAAATGACGAGCAAAAATAAAAAATGCCCCAGCAAAAATATAATTTAAACAAAATAACAACAAAGAAAACACATAAAGGACAAAAATCACTATGCAAAACAGTCCCCAAATATCTCAAAGACACGTCACAAACAAACAGACAAACGCTAATAAACAAAAGCACCTTGCTGTATAGGAAGGGAAACGAAGGGATGTACTTTTGCAAAGGAAGTGCATTTGTGTCTGTCTATTTATGCTGTTTGCGTAGTTCACTAAGCTGCCCTAGTCCACTTCCAATTTCACTGATTGCGCCGTTCCCGAGTTGTGAGCATGCGCACAGAGGTGCTGACCACGGTCTGCTTCAAGCGCGCATGCGCGAGCCGGCCGGCCCTTCATTTGCATGGGGTCACGGCTCATTTCAATGTAACACGCCCACGTCCTTCCCAATTTGTATTACTCCGCCTTACGCCTCTGAAATAACGTTACGCATGCGCAATTTTCTGCGCAAAAGCTACGAGAATAGGGTGATTACGTGGCTACATTGCGCAAGTCTAACGTAAAGGCGGTGCGCTACGCCGGTCCAATAATGCGCAGATGTACCTGAATTTGGCCAGAGTGTCCATAAAATGTATCCATCGTGTTTCTCTCTTAGATATTTCTCTTACTAGATTGGATCCTCTCCAATTTGGCTGGATACAATCAATTCCCCAAAACTTCAAACATGAGGGGTCTTGGTTGTGGAATTTTTTAAAATGGAAGAAAAAACACTATGATCCTTGTACCCTATTTCTATATTGTGTAAATGTTCTGCAATCCAAATCCTCATTTTTCTCTTAGTGTGGCCTACATACATGAGATTACACAGGCACTGCAGGACATATACTACATGCGTGTTATTGCATGTGATAAATTCTGTAATTTTACAAGTTTTATTGTTCCCAGTGGATACAAATTCTGTCAGACCACTAATAGGATTATTTACTATTGTACAGGCACTGCACTTCCTGCAGGAATAAAACCCTGTTATCTGCCAGCACATACTTTTTCTTACTGGTGGGTCCAATACCTTTTGTACAACTTTATCCCCAAAATTGGGCGCCTTCCTATAAATAAATTTAGGCATTGTTGGTAATGCTTTTTGTAATACTCTGTCTAAACATAAGACATGCCAATGTCGTTTAAATATTATCTCAATGTCTTTATATTGATTATGAAAACTCGATCCATAGGGCGGTCTCTACCCGTAAAACACCTGTAAAACACACCTCTCTTGGGGTCACTATCATTCAATTTACAATTTTATCAAGATTCTCTTCATTATATCACTTTTGTACAAATCTCTCTTTTATGGTAGCGGAGTGAGTGATAAAATCTTGATTAGTGGTACAATTTCATTTGACTCTCATTAATTTACCCTTCTGGATATTTCGTAACCAGTTGGGATGATGTCCACTAATCAATGGCAGATAACTGTTCCTATCTGTTGGTTTGAAATAGATAGTGGTCACCAGAGATGTGCCTTGTAGTTTGATATCCACAACAAAATAATGGATGTGTTCATTACTGTACTCATATTCCAATTTGATGCTATTTTTATTATTATTTAATTCTTCCAAAAATTCTAGCAAAGATGATTCGCTTCCTTCCCAGATGAAAAATAAATCATCAATAAATCTCCTATAAACTAGTAAACCATCTTTCTTATTTGCAAAAACAACTTTATCTTCTGGGAAGGAAGCGAATCATCTTTGCTAGAATTTTTGGAAGAATTAAATAATAATAAAAATAGCATCAAATTGGAATATGAGTACAGTAATGAACACATCCATTGGTGGTGGTGATAAAGAGGATATAATTGAACCTGGGCCGTAGGAGTATTTCCATCTCCCTTCTCACAGATTTTTTCTGGGACTTTCTCTCTGATCATGTTCATGTCTTAATGAATTTTGGACTTTCATACTATAGTTTGTAAATTCTATTTAGGAGTGCTGCGTTTTTATGTATATTTTGTGTATATATGTTCATATATATATATATATATATATATATATATATATATATATATATATATATATATATATATATATATATATATATAATATATATATATATATATGTATATATATATATATATATATAGTAATATTGGGGTTGTTTAGCTCTCGTGGTATGGGCGTTTTTCAGTGATTCACTCCAGGCAGGAAGTATGTTTAAGGGCATGGTAGCCCATTTTTATTAAAAATGCAAAATAAAAGTCCAAACAAAGGTCTCCCACGCAGGGGGTTCTTCTCCATCAAACATACAACAGAAAATGTTAGCCCACCTGGCTCTCTGTAGCAGTACTTCTGCAGCAATACTTCACACATTTTTCCTGGTCGCCCAGACCAGCAGAATCCTAAACATAGATGCTTCCCGTCAGCATCTACAACTCTGCCTCTTGCAGTCACTGTTCTGGCTGTCTCCTACAGCCTCAGACTTCTGGAGACCTGCTGTCTCCAACTGGGAGCCATCTCCAACTAGGAGCCATGAGATCTCCCTACACAATGATTATAAAGGGCTGTGCTCACCTGAGCACAGACCCTGCTGGTCATCCACAAGATCTGGAGACAGGATTGGAGATTCCATCCCACCCAAGACACTATGGAATCTCCATACTACAGAGCCCCATGACAAAGTACCAAAACCTGGAGAAAGTTGCAAAAGCAATCTTCTCCAGTCCACATCTACGCTCTGTAGTCTTGCACCTCTAAAGTGTGCAAACCCTGTGTCCAGTTTACAGTGACAATAGATTCTACTGTTACATACCTCCCTACCTTGTTTCGAACCCGTAGGGGGCGGAACACACCAGCCCAAATCCTTGATTGGGGCAACTCTGCGGCAGCTGTAGGTCTAATCTTTTTTTCGGGTGCGTTTCCAGGCACGCCCTACCCTGGATCGCAACGGGGTCCTACCGCTCTGTATCCCCAGCCTACTTCCTCTGTCCTTGTGGTTCCTGAACTCACATTTCTTTTCTGGTGGCCCCCTGCCTTTCCTGCTACTTCCTTTAAACTCAGTTTCTGGATTCTGTAAGTAACTTACTCCAGACACTACGCCCGATGAGGAACCACCTTTTCCCTCACTGGTACCAGTTTTCCCCATCACAGTAGGTCCCTTGGGTGTACCAACTCCTTTGCCAAGTCCCCAGAGCTCAACATCTGTGTATCACAATCATTTTCCAAGAAATTATTAATTTTCATATCCAGGTCATTATTTATAGTAACATTCTGTAACAAGTCACCATTTCTCCACTTACCAATAGCGTCAGTTATTTCCTGCTCAGGGTTTGTTAGGACCAGGCCCAAGGAGGGACAACACACAGGTGAGCAGCTATCCCCTATGGGACCTTCACAAGGCTTCACTTCACCTGTTGTCCAAATCTCTGTGGGCAGTTGTCCTAACAACTGACATTGAACAACGCATGACTCATTCCTAGCAGTACCAATTTTTGCCAGCTCAGACTTTTCCATGTCACAACGTTTGTTCCTCTCCATTCTATATTTGAGAGCGTCTCCGGGTACCCCAACTTGTACCTCTTTGTAGGTGAGAGACAAAATATCCGCTATTGCTGCATACATATCTGGCCCTTCCTTCTTAGGAGGTGTAACAGGTGAGGCAGTATCCGCGCCATTTACTAAGCACTGCTCCGCCGTACCTCGGACCGCACTAGCAGACATGTCCATCACCACATCAGACGGAGAGACCTCTGACATCTCCAGCAGCCTCCCAGAGCGCCTTCCGTACTGAACCGTATGCGGAAGCACCCTCACAGGAAACCGGGAGATCACTTGCCACACTATCAGAAAGCACTGTACTAACCAGTTCCACTGGTGACTAATTTTAACTGGCACAGGTTGCACTACCTGGCTCCATCCATTGGTACCACGCAGCACCACCACCTCCGACTGTAATGGAGGCACCCAGGTATACAAGGACTGTGCTTTCACCAGTTCAAGCAAATCCACTAGCATATCTGTAATTTCTATACACCACATCAATATGCCAAACATTTTTGGGGACCTTAACCTTATAAGAAACATGAAGGGGCTCATTCACTGCAGCTTGGGGGTCCAAGACATTTAAAGGGGCCTCCACCTCACTGGAGGTAGCCATCACAGCCGGATGCTCTCCTGGGACACCGTCAGACACATGTCTCCCACTCCTCTCCTCCAACTCAACAATGAGCCTCTGCAAGTCAACTTTTGTTACATTGTCACCTTGACACTTAACTTTCAGCGGCTGGGCTGTGAACGCCACCTCTGCCATGCATGCGCCCTGATCTGGTCCTTCTGACTGGAGGGAAGCAACCCCTGCAGGGACCAATGCACCATCAACCATTGGTCGCTCTGCAATCTCCCTGTCTGGCATAGCAGTGGTTGTATTCACACCCCTGTCGCCCAACATCGCCTTGTCTAACATGGCTAGTAATTGTTTGGCCCAACTGTCCCAATCTGTTTTACCTCCATTATGAGGGCTCAGCAGCACCTCATCACCTGCTGTAAGAGGCACCTGAGATTCTGCATCACACACAGTACCTTTGTCAGCTCTAGATAAATCACATTTTGTCAACATGCTATAACTCTTTGCTAATGCTTCATCAAACAAGGCAGGCTGCAATACACCATCACTACCTTGCTCTGGGAGTGCTAACACACTCAGCTGTGTACCTTCAACTTTGGCCATCTGACTTAACCCCTTACCAACTGGATTACACATAGGGTGAGTGGACTGCTCACACAAACTTTCATTTTTCACAGGTTGTGTTAACCCACCATTCACTTGCACATTTTTAGTACTAGCAGCTTGCACTAACCCATTATCATTACGCGGTACAGTTCCACTCTGTGCCCCCAGAGTGACATCGCAGTTGTCCATGGCAACCTCCAACTCCAATACATGAAGTTCCCTGGAGATTTCTGGGGACAACTGTGCTGTCTTACCACCAGTTGCTACAGGCAACGGCCCATTTGTGACAACAGCTTTTGCTCTGAAAGAACCTGGGATTTTCCCAACAATAGCAAACTTTTCATTAACAGCAACACTTATAGCATTTTTAGTATTTTCAGGTTGTTCTAGCCCACTGCCGAGTTGAGACTGGCAGACATTAGACACAACACTTGTAGTCATCAACACAGGTTCTATTTGAACTTTAACACCTGCATTCCCACTGGGTAGGGAAAAGTCATTCTCAAGTGCACATTTAGTGGCCTCACTAACAGGGGTCACTCTCACATCATCATGGACAGTCTCGTAACCAGTTCTTTTATACCTGCAATCAGCAGTCCCAGCCATCATTTCATTAAAGACAGTCTTACCCACCGCAGTAGTTGTGGTCACCATCTTCATTTGAGTACGTTGTCTTAAGAACCAGTCCTCAGCCGCAAATTTACTGGCCAACTCCCCCTGGTGGCCACGGGATGAAATTGCAGCAGCCATTTCTGACTCCTTAGCACCCCCTGCAGGCACAACAGAAAACTCTTCCTTCTTGCCAGGGGTGACGGCAAATACATTTTTACAGGAAACTGGCTCAGCATCATTACCTCCAGGTGCACCCCAGAATCTAGGGCAAGACAATATTTCGTGCCCCAGCAGGCCACATTCCAGACATGGAAATAGACGACTTTTCTCCCGTGCGTTTCTCTCCTGGTGATTACCAGCTGGCAAGAACACACAGGGCTCTTTGTGAGGACGTTGAGGCAAATCTCTCCTGCAGCTCCTCCCTCCAGGCACAACTTCCACTCTTGTTGTCATGGGAGATCGCACTCTCCCTGCAGAACTTTGCTGGCGACCCATGATGCAATGAAACTCTCCTCTAAGAAGGATTTTCTCTTTAAACTGGCGGTAGTCATCGTGGTCATCGTCCATCAAATGGTAAACCGACCGGTACTCTATCAGTAATAAGGGTTGCAGCAATTTTGGCCACTGGTCTCTAGGCCATTTCCTCCTTACAGCGACTTTTTCAAATTTTTCCAGAAAGTCTACAACCTCCTCTGTAGGTAGCATGGGTTGCATGTAATCAGAGGCACAGATCATAGCCCCTTGAACTGCAGCCGACTCTTTACTTGAACCACTCATTCACGGTCTCATACACCACTGGCCCCCTTTGACTGGCCCTCCTAGGTGGAGACATCTCAGGCCATGCTGAGCTCATTTCTCCTTTACCTTGCTTTAACACAAACTTCTTGTGTTTTGACTGCCTCATCTTTGCAGTCGCATGCACAGCAGCTTGTCACAGTTCACAGCAGTAGAAAAGGAAAAAATCTCACAGGGGCACCACCTGTATGTAACAGTCCATCAAATAATACTTCTGTGCAATGCAGCTCGCCTGGCTGCCACACACAGCAGCAGTTTATCGCAGAAAAAAAAAATTACTTTTTTTTTGTTCACAGGTACCCCACCTGCAACACGCAATGCCTTTTTCCTGGCTGCACTTCCGCACACAGCCAACAGTTCCTGACGTGAATTCACTGTGGAGCAAGGATCCGGATTCCACCGTCTTGTGCCCGCTGAATCCACCACTTGTAATATTGGGGTTGTTTAGCTCTCGTGGTATGGGCGTTTTTCAGTGATTCACTCCAGGCAGGAAGTATGTTTAAGGGCATGGTAGCCCATTTTTATTAAAAAGGCAAAATAAAAGTCCAAACAAAGGTCTCCCACGCATGGGGTTCTTCTCCATCAAACATACAGCAGAAAATATTAGCCCACCTGGCTCTCTGTAGCAGTACTTCTGCAGCAATACTTCACAGGTTTTTCCTGGTCGCCCAGACCAGCAGAATCCTCAACATAGATGCTTCCCGTCAGCATCTACAACTCTGCCTCTTGCAGTCATTGTTCTGGCTGTCTCCTACAGCCTCAGACTTCTTGAGACCTGCTGTCTCCAACTGGGAGCCGTCTCCAACTGGGAGCCATGAGATCTCCCTACACAATGATTATAAAGGGCTGTGCTCACCTGAGCACAGACCCTGCTGGTCATCCACAAGATCTGGAGACAGGATTGGAGATTCCGTCCCACCCAAGACACTATGGAATCTCCATACTACAGAGCCCCATGACAAAGTACCAAAGCCTGGAGAAAGTTGCAAAAGCAATCTTCTCCAGTCCACATCTACGCTCTGTAGTCTTGCACCTCTAAAATGTGCAAACCCTGTGTCCAGTTTACAGTGACAGTAGATTCTACTGTTACAATATATATATATATATATATATATATATATATATATATATTGGTTTCTGCAAAAGTTGAAGGCCCGGATTCACAGACATCAGCACATATTTATGCCGACATAGTGTATCTCTTTTACGCTACGCCGGTTCAGCACGGAGAGGCAAGCATGGAATTCACAAACCAAATGCTCCCAACTCTGTGCTGGCGTAGCGAATATTTTGTAGGCGTAAGCCGACATAAGTGGAAGTAGGTGGAAGTGGGCTGGAAGTGGGCGTGATCCATGTTAATGAAGCCTGACCCCATGCAAATGATGTTCCGGGCGCCAGACAAGTACTTAAAATGAACTGCGCATGCGTCGGGACATGGACGTATCCCCGTGCGCATGCGTACAACCACGTCGGAAAAACAGCCTAAGATACGCCGGATCACTGTGTACGCCGTGAACGTAACCTACGCCCAGCCAGACCCACGTCGGCCCATATTCACAGATGTCCAACGTAAAATACGTAGGCTTTTGTTCCCTGGTCCATACCTTTGCATGGGTTGCGCCTCATCTATGGGGAATAACTTTACTCCGAACGCAAAACTTACACAAACCGCTTAAACCATGCGCCGGGCGCAAGTACGTTTGTGAATCGGCGTATATCCCTCATTTGCATATTTGAATAGAAAATCAATGGAAAAGCAACATGCATCCAGCGTAAATATGCACCCACTCTACGCCGGCGTAGGCAAGTTACGTCGGTGAGATGAAGTCTGTTTTTAGGTGTATCTTCGTTTGTGGGTCCGGCGCACAGATTCGACGGCCCATATTTGTACTTAAGCGGCGTATCTGGAGATACGCCGGCGCAAGTGTTTTGTGAATCCGGGCCATAGTGTCTACAAAATAGGGGATATATTTATGGCATTTTTATTATAATTTTTTTAGTAGTAATGGTGGCAATCTGCGATTTTTATCATGACTATGACATTGTGGCGGACAGATCGAACACTCCTGACACTATTTTAGGACCATTGACATTTATACAGCGATTATAAATAAAAATAGCCGGGGGGGCGTGGCTTGCCGGCATCGCAGATGGCTGCCTGAACGAAAAGCTCCGCTCTACACCCGGCTTCTAGCGGCTCCACAGCAAGCTCAACAAGATGTCATCTGCCCGTGAATCTTCTCAGCGGGACCCGCTCCACCCGGGAGCTGTGCTCAAACGGAGAAAACAGCCCCATGCGCTGCAAAAGCTCACAGATATTTTCCCGCTGGCCGGAGCTCACAGAGGACAAGATGGCGCCGACGGCTCCTTCAGCCATGCAGCTCAGTCCCCCTCTTGTGATCCACAGCGCTCGGACCTCTCCTCGGCGGCAAACTGTGAGTACTCACCGCCCAGCTCACCATCCTCAGCCTCCCCCGTTAAATCCAAGCCCAGAAGGGAGGCTGATGCTCCAGAACGCAGCCCCAGGATACCCTTCATACTGCCGCCTCCGGACATTCAGAATGCAGCAGCCATAGATAACTTTCCAGCCTCTGACCAGCCCATCTCAGATACGATGAAGCATATGTTGATCTCTCTTAGGCAGACACTATACTCTGATATCTCTGCAGCAGTATCTTCACTAGCTAATGTAGTGCAGTCTCAGGATCAACGCTTGCAGCATATTGAACATAAAATGTCAGATCTCTTCACAGCTCATAATGATGTAATGATGTTGTTGATACCTGCACTGAACATGAAGATGCAATACAGATGATTAATCTTAAACTAGCCGATCTCGAAGACCGATCACGCAGAAACAACATTAAATTCCGCAACATACCGGAATCCATACAACAACCCGAATTGGTACGTTATCTCCAATCTCTGATGCGCACATTAGCACCTGATCTGTCCGACAAGGACCTAGAAATTGACAGGGCGCACAGGTTGCCCAAACCACCCCACCTCCAGGCTGAGAAACCCAGAGATGTGCTAGCATGCATACACTTCTATAATGCTAAAGAAAGGGTCATGCACGCTGCGAAGTGTTCTCCTAACCTCCCGGATCCTTTTGCTACAGTTGTGCTGTATTCGGACCTCTCCAAGGCGACTATGGAGAACCGGCGGCAATTGGCCAGGATTACGAAAGCTCTTCAGAATCATCGCATCCCGTATAAGTGGGGGTTCCCCACCAAGTTGTTGATTACATACCAGAGCAAGACACGTGTAGTGCGCACGCTCCAAGCAGGCCTCCAACTATTGAATCTATGGCGTATAATCCCTAAGGGAAATTCTAGGCCCCCCTCTCCATCTCGGATGGAAGCTGACTGGTCCTTACAAGACGCCTGACCTCTCCTGTTTGTGCTCATATTACGTCTTGACCTATAGCCGGGTCGCAGCGGTTCTACGATTTCTTTTCCCTTTCTTTTGTTTTTCTTGAGTTTTGATTGTTTGTTTTTTTTCAAGCCGTCTTTCCTCTCACTGGATACAAGCTGTTGGACTCCACTGAAGGAAATCTCCCCTGTTGTAAAATTTAGCAGTATATCTGCACATTGACCCCGTATTGTTCACGGGTTCCCCTTTTTATTATTTCTTTGTACTACCCTTACTGCTCCACACCAGCTCCGAACGACCCCTTTAAACTTCTCGCCACAATCTTTATTCTCTTAAGACTGAGCGTTCTGAGCACCTATCCTCCCCCACATCTGTGATTGCTGACGAACCACTAAGGACCACCTCTCTTCGCCTTACCATGCCAATCAAAATACTTTCGCTAAACGTCAAGGGCCTCAACAGCCCTCAGAAACGATCTACTCTGCACAGAGAACTGAAAAAACAAAATGCGGACATTGTCTTCATACAGGAGACACACTTTGCGGACTCAAATCCTCCCAAGCTTACTCTTAAAGGCTATGATGCCCTATTTTTCGCCTCACATGCTAAAAAAAAAATGGAGTTCTGACAGCTATCCGAGATACCCTGCAGTTCCAGCTCCTGCATACCCACGCAGACCCACAAGGCCGGTACATAATTCTTATCTGTTCTATCGCCCAAATTACCTACACTCTGGTCAACATATATGGCCCGAATTCTAGACCATTAAGTTTTTTTCTACGCCTATTTAAGAAGGTCAATAACTTGCGACAAGGTAATTTAGTTGTGGGTGGTGACCTGAACATAGTTGGCGACTCAGTCATGGATACCTCTAGTGCTACAGGTCACCGTCGTCCAGATCTGAATCCTCTGCTACATGAACTGGATCTCTTTGATGTATGGAGAGCACAACATGGCTCGGAACGTGACTACACATTCTTCTCCCATCCACATCTTTCCTATTCACGTATTGACTCCTTCCTGGTAGACAAATGGACTCTCCAGAATGTCGTGAACTCTGACATTGGTCTTATCTCTTGGTCGGACCACGCCCCTATTTCATTGACCCTGGGTGATCTACGCCCGGGACCGCCCAATATATGGAGATTGGACTCCTCCCTGTTAGAGGACCCCAAAGTCCTCCAAGAAATTGAGCTTGAGCACCAGTCCTTTTTTGAATTTAATGAACTGCCTGACACCAACAAATTTACACTTTGGTCATCTTACAAGGCCTATCTCCGGTGGAATTTTTATTAAGCTGAGTAAACGAGCAAGACGCCAGAGGACCCAGCAGATTGACGAGGTTATGTCATCCA
The DNA here is from genome assembly GCA_029574335.1 of Rana kukunoris. Lineage (NCBI taxonomy): Eukaryota > Metazoa > Chordata > Amphibia > Anura > Ranidae > Rana > Rana kukunoris. Next base: position 351,897,694 of record CM056053.1, on the reverse strand, counting down.
TTCTAGAAGTAGAGAAACTGAATAAATCCTCCCCCTCCCACAAGCACTTTGTTAAGCTCTTGGAGCTTAGGCAACAGTTACGTGCCCTTTTGCTCCATAAATTTGAAAGTAACTTCAAGTACTCTAAGGCTAACTTCTATGCTTTAGGCAATAAAGCTGGGTCGCTTATAGCACGACAAGTTAAAGCCCAACGCACAAAAGCTAAAATTCACTCTCTCAGTCACCCCACCTCAAAGCGACTCCTAACTAATCCTCAAGAAATTGCTAATGCGTTTAGCGAATTTTATGCATCTCTTTATAACCTTAAAAACGACCCCCTCACCCCTCAACCTACGACAGAACAGGTTCGACACTTTCTGGACTCGCAACTTGAAATTCTTTCTAGGCCATTTACACTAGATGAAATCCATAAAGCTATTAAAGCCCTCCCTCTCCATAAATCTCCGGGAGAGGATGGCTTTTCTAATCCCTTCTATAAAAAATTTGCTGACCTGTTAGCTCCCAAACTAGTTGACCTCTTCAACGCTGCTGGTTCCTCTGGCTCTCTACCGACGGATATGCTACGCTCTATTATCTCAACCATCCCGAAGCCTGGTAAGGATGCCTCTGTAGCCTCTAACTTTAGGCCTATATTGTTTCTAAATACTGATATTTAGCTACTTGCCAAAGGTATTGCCAATAGGCTGATGCTGATTTTACCTGAGCTAGTTCACCCCGATCAAGTTGGATTTGTCCCGGGTAGGCAAGCACCAGACGCGACCAGAAGGGTGCTCAACCTCATACATCGAGCCGTCCAGGATCGAACGCCTTCTCTGCTTCTATCTTTAGACGCGGAGAAGGCGTTTGACAGGGTCCACTGGACCTTCCTCCAGGAGGTGCTGACTAAATTTGGTATTACTGGATGGTTTCAAACTGCTATCCTCTCCCTATATTCAAACCCATCTGCCAAGGTACTTACTGGGGGCATGCTATCCACTCCTTTTGGAATCACAAACGGCACGCGACAGGGATGCCCCCTCTCCCCACTTATCTTCGCCTTGATAATGGAACCTTTGGCCTCTAAAATTAGATCTGACCCGAGGATTTCAGGCTATTCCTGTGGGGGCTCAGACCACAAAATCAGCTTGTATGCTGACGACGTGATTCTGATGGTCACTAATTCCATCCAGTCCCTTCAAGCCATTCAAGACGTCTTTCATCAATTTAGCTCTGTATCCTACTATAAGCTCAACGCCACTAAGTCTACAATCCTCCCCATACATCTCCCGTCTCACACGACTACACTTCTAAAAGCCAACTTACCTTACATTTGGGCAAGTTCGTCCATTCCCTACCTGGGTATTCAGATCGCACCCAGCCTTAAGCAAATGATTGAATTAAACTTCCACGCCTTCGCTCGTAACTTACCCACGCTACTGAAATCCTTACGGAACATAGGCCTCTCCACACTGGGACGAATAGCCACTTTCAAAATGATAATTCTCCCAAAGCTTCTTTATATATTTTGGACTTTGAGTTTACCGATCCCTTACTCTTTCCTGACATCTATTCAGAGCCATTTGACTAAATATATCTGGAACTCCAAACCGCCTAGATGTGCTGGTTACATACTTAATAGGCCCTATAGTAAAGGTGGGGTAGGACTTCCCCATATAGGCAATTACTACTACGCCTCCATCCTGGATCAGTTGTATCTCTGGTGGCATCCTTCACTCGAGAAACAATGGTCAGTCATGGAAGCCTTCCATCAAAAACCCACTTCCCTATCGGACTATCTTTTATTGACGGCGGCGGGCTACTCCCTTGCACCTCGGTACACCAACCCAATGATCTCTGCCTCTATGATGGCTTTGAAGAAACTTCTCGCCGCATACCCCCCCAACTCACCTAGTAAAACACTACCAATACCCCTTAGGGCCCTATCCTGTTGTATCCCTGATTTGAATCTCTCCCAGTGGCACTCTGTAGGCATTCTAAATGTCAGTGACATTTTACATCACAATACGCATACCTTCGAGACTCTCCAACTTAAATTCCAGCTACCAAGTTCAGAATCTTTCACCTACACTCGGATCTCGCATTTTCTAAATACAACTAAGCTGCCCCCCACAGCACAAATCCCATTACCAATATACCTGTACCATTCCTCGACACAATACCCCTCTAGAGGTATCTCCCATATGTATTCTTGTCTTAGTGATGTTAGACCCTGTCCTCAAGTACACTCCTTGAATAAATGGGCCGTAGAACTAAACATTCCCCTTAACCACGACCAGTGGGTTCGGGCATTTACTGAAACCCACAAGGCATCCCACTGTTCCAACCATTGGGAAGCTTATCAGAAAACCGTCCACAGGTGGTATCTCACGCCCTACCGGCTGTCTAAAATGTTCCCAGGCCACCCCCCCTCTTATTGGAGGAACTGCGGTAGCATAGGCTCCATTGCACACGTCTTATGGTTCTGTAAATCCTTGAGCTCCTTCTGGAATCAAATATTTGTGTTAATTTCCTCGATTATTGGGATGCCCTGGTCCCCATCCCCGGCCTTAGCCCTACTGCACATTGGAATAGAAAAGATCCCACCATCGGCTAGATGTGTTGTCATTCACCTGCTCCACGCAGCCAAATTAAATGTTACTAGACTTTGGAAATCTGCTACTGTCCCTTCCATTTCCAAAACTATCTGAACTATCAATGTGAAATGGAAAGGATAGTAGCCAGGACGAATTTACGGTCAGAGAAGTTTAAACTTATGTGGTCTACTTGGTTACAGCACCCGAAGTGTTCTGTCAAATACTGATTGCTCAGGATTACATGATCCTGTGGTTCTTGCCTCCTTTCCCCATTTTTGCTGGTGACCCTCTCCCTCCCCCCCCTCCCTTCCCCCCTTCTCCCTCACTCCACCTTCTCCTTAATACTGGAACCTTATGTTATTGGTCTTTGTCTCCACTTTGTTCTTCATCCAATACTTGTTAAGTTTATTCTGAACTCAAGATCTTGCACTGCATCGAACGGTCTCTAGTAGTGTCATCAGTTATGTTTACTACTGTTTTGAAGATGACATGTATACCTTTGTTTTTTGTTTTTTTCTGAAACTCCAATAAAGAAAATATGTTCTAAAAAAAGAAATAAAAATAGCCATTCATTACTGTTTAAATGTCACTGTCAGGGAAGGGGTTAAACACAAGAGGCGATCAAGGGGTTAAGTGTGTTCCCTCAGTGTGTTCTAACTGTAGGGAGATGGGCTCACTAGAACATGACAGAGATCACTGCTCCCGATCACGAGGAGCAGTATATCCCTGTCATGTCACTAGGCAGAATAGGGAAATGCCTTGTTTAAATCTCTCTGTTTTGCCTCTTCGTGCCACGATCGCAGGCCACTGGCAGGCATTGGGTCCAGGCAACTGTGCCATTCTGTCGATGTACCTCATCGTGCAGCAGTCAGCAAGTGATTATTCAAAATTCAATTAGGTGCTAATTTAGGGCATAGTCAATGACTATAGTGGACTAAACCTGACAATTTGGATTTTTTCCACCTGAACAAAACAAAAAATAAATGAGTAAACAAATAACAAAGAATAAAAAAAATCCATCAATGTCCTCCGTAATATTCCAAAAGATTAAGGCCAAATCTCTGAGACTTGTATCCAAAGAAACATTAACCAGAAAGTTCTTACATTCCATGCAACTCACCAAGGGCTGCTAACAAATGATTTGTTTCCCCCAGTGCTATACTTTAATGAACATGCGACTACCTTAATTTTGAGTTTATTCCTCTGTTCTACATACTGATGCCTTTCCTGCCTTAACTGAATAATTTCAGTTTGTAGTCTCATCATTTGAGCCATAAAAAGAACACAAGTTTGATTACTATGGCCTCTATGCCTTGGGTCGCTGCCCCATCTTGCAGAATAAACTTCTTAATGCCTTGGGGTAGTTTTTAGAGTAGTGTGATTTTCTTTGCATATTATTATTATTATTAGCCACCAAACAATACCTGGCAATATGACCAACCTTTTTACAAACAACGCATTTTGAGAGCTGGTCTCCCTACATAACCCCTTCTCTAAGCATATGGCAATGGAGACTCACATTGCTGCATAACATTACTATGATTAGAATTAGGGATGAGCCAGATGTTCGAGTCGAACGTAAGTTCGACTCGAACATTGGGTGTTTGCCTGTTCGCTAAATAGTGTACAATTTGGGTAGTTCGCTGCAAATTCGAAAGCCGCAGAACACCTTTAACCTCTTAAGGACCGCCTACTGTACATTTATGTCAGCAGAATGGCACGGCTGGGCACATCAACGTATATATACGTTGGTTCTAGTACCCAGCCGCGGGTCACGGGCGCGCGCCCGCGGCGCGCTCCCGTGACCCGGCCTGAAGCTCCGGGACCGTGGGACTCGCGGACCCGATCGCCGCTGGAGTGCGGCGATCGGTCCCTGGAGCTGAAGAACGGGGAGAGCCGTGTGTAAACACGGCTTCCCCGTGCTTCACTGTGGCCGCAGCATCGATCACGTCATCCCTGTTATAGGGGGACGTGATCAATGATGTCACACCTACAGCCACAACCCACTACAGTTGTAAACACACACAGGGAACACACAAATCATACAGCTCCCCCTTGTGGTTAACTCCCAAACTGCAACTGTCATTTTCACAGTAAACAATGCAACTTAAATGCATTTTTTGCTGTGAAAATGACAATTGTCCCAAAAATGTGTCAAATTTGTCAGAAGTGTCCGCCATAATGTCGCAGTCACGAAAAAAAATCGCTGATCGCCGCTATTAGTAGTAAAAAAAAAATTAATAAAAATGCAATAAAACTATCCCTTATTTTGTAAACGCTATAAATTTTGCGAAAACCAACCGATAAACGCTTATTGCGATTTTTTTTTTTTTTTTTCCATAAAAGTTTTATTGAGTCAAGATGCAGAATACAAAGAAGAAAAACGACATAGGAATTATCACATAACAAGGAGTGACACAAGGTTACAAAAAAGGGTACGCTACATGATACAGTGTAACATAACAATCAATGAAATTTCCAGACCCGAACTAAGGTACACGTAGTGTAATGAAGCGACAGAGGGCGGAGGATCGTGATTGCAGTTTTCCCCTCCCCCAAATCCCCCTCCCCACTCTGGTGCCAGGGGGGAGAAAGGAGCAGGGTACCGATCAAGGTCATATAAGCAAGAGATAGTGTATCATGGCAAGCCTATGGTCACTCAACAAAAGAGGAAGGAGAGAAGAGGGAGAGAAGGGGAGAAAAGAGAGAGAGAGGAAGAGAGATTAAGAAAGAATGGGAGGGAGAGTAAAACAGGGGGAGAGAGATACGGGGTAAAAGGAAGGAGAGGGAGGGATGGGGGGGATAGGGGAGAGAGAGGGGAGGGGGGGAGGAGGGGAAGAACGGACAGGCATACTGAGAAGGGAGGATAGAGGGGGGACAAGAGTGGATCCGCTCCCAGCGCCCCCCCCAAGGGCCCCCTCCCATAACGTACGGATGAGAAGTCGCCGCCCCTGGTGGCTCAAGGGATCCATTGACGGTAGCGGTCAGTGGTTACAAAGTGGTTCCAGCAGGCCCAAGTAAAGGAAAATTTGTGGATTCTGTCTTGTGAAATGTAAATCAGTTCTTCCATTTCTTTTATTGAGGAAATTTGTGCAAGCCACTCTCTAACAGTAGGAGCGGTGGTGGAGCGCCAGTGTCTGGGAATGCAAAGTCTAGCAGCGTTGACCATGTGCATGGCCAGGGACTTAAAATAGTCTTTTTTAGGGAGTGACGTGTAGTGGAGTAGGTACTGAGATGGGGTGTAGTCTAATACATAGGTCGTAACATGTGAAATGAGGTCATGAACCTCCCTCCAGAAAGGCTGGAGAGCCCCACACTCCCACCACACATGAAGCATAGTTCCCACGCCCCTGCCGCATCTCCAGCAGGTGTCGGGAATATTAGGGGAGAATTTGTGTAGGCGCGACGGGGTCCTGTACCATTTAGTGATTATTTTGTAGCCATTCTCTTGGATGGCCACGTTCAAGGAACCCTTGTGGGCGTATTCACAAATGGTGTGCCAGTCCTCCCCTGACAGGTCTGTTTGAAGATCTCTATTCCACGAAGTTTGTGTCGGGATGAGGATGCGTGGAGGACCGTCCGCTAAAAGGGTGTACAGAAGTGAAATTAAATGCCTTTGTGTTTTTTTACGGTGGCACAGGGATTCAAAGGGCGTAAGTTGCCGCGACCAAAGTGATTGATCGGGGGTGGACGTGAGGAAGTGCCGGATCTGCCTGTAAGTCCAGAATGATAAGGAGGCCGTCTTAGAGAGAGATTGTACCGCTTCAAAGGACAAAAGCCGACCAGGAGTAAAACTGAAGGGCCAGCACGTCCCCGAAGGGCCACTCCTGGCTTAAAAAGTCCGCCGATAAGTCTGGTTGAAAGTCCGGGTTTCCCCGCAAGGACGTAAGGGGGTTTGGGTGGGGAGACGGATGGCCCAGCGCCGAGGCCTTTTTAAATGCGAGGAGTGAGGGGTAAATGAGTGGGTGGGCTAACAGAGAGTGAGGCCAATTCTTAGAAGGCCACCATGGAAGCAAGTGAAGGGGGCTTTGCGAGAAACTCATCTCGAGAAGGACCCATAGTTTCTTAGAAGAGTGTATGTTCCAATCCGCAATCCTCGTGAGATGGCAAGCGTTATAGTACTTTTGAAGATCTGAAAGGCCAATGCCACCACCAGATTTAGGTAAGGTAAGGCGGGAGAACTTTATGCGGGGCAGAGAACCCCTCCAAAGGAAAGTGGAGCAGGCTCTCCTAAATGATGTAAAGAAGCCCGGGGGTAAGGAAATAGGTACCGATTGCATTAGATAGAGTAAGCGGGGTATGATTATCATTTTAACCAGGGCCGACCTGCCGAACCAGGATACATTCAAGCTCATCCAATCTTTAAAGCTTTTCTGCGTCTGCTGGAGGGCAGGATGGAAATTTTTGGAGTATAGGTGTGCTAGGTTGGAAGGGATTCGAATGCCCAGATAGGTTAGTGAGTCTTGCGCCCACTTAAAAGGGAAAGAAGCCTGGCAGTGTGTCACTTCCTGAGGGGGGAGGGAGACGTTCAACGCCTGAGACTTCGAGTGGTTTATTTTGAGGTTCGAAAGGGTGCCAAAATTGTCATGGTCTTTGAGAAGGTTGGGTAAGGAGATCCTGGGGAGCCGCAGGGAGAGGAGAACATCATCCGCAAAGGCGGCGACTTTATATTCCCTACCCCCTACACTAATTCCCGGGATATCCGGGTTATCTCTTAACCTGTTGAGGAGGGGCTCCAGAGAGAGGATGTATATCAGGGGTGACAGGGGGCATCCCTGGCGAGTGCTATTGCTGATGGGAAAGGCGTCCGACAGGTGGCCATTGACTCTAACCGCGGCCGTGGGACCAGCATACAGGGCTAAGATATGTGACAGCATACGGGCACCTAAGCCCAGGGCCCTGAGTACCTCCTGCATGTAGTCCCAGGCCACTCTGTCGAACGCCTTCTCAGCATCTAGTGAGAGGAGGAAGCCTTGCGTTTTGGAGGTCGTGAGCCAATGATGTAGATTCAGGGTGCGAATGGTGTTGTCCCTGGCCTCACGACCAGGGACAAAGCCAACCTGGTCCCCCGAGACAAGACCGGGAACCAAAGGGGCCAACCTATTAGCAAGAACTTTAGCGTATATCTTGATATCCACATTTAAGAGTGATATCGGGCGGTAATTAGCCACCGAGGAGGGATCTTTGCCCTCCTTAGGGATCACCGCGATGTGAGCCGCCAGCATAGCGTCGGGTTTATTTTTGGGATCAGCGAGGGCATTAAATATGGCCAGGAGTCTCGCGGCTAGTGTTTCCTTGAATGACTTGTAATATTGGAGGGAAAAGCCGTCCGGACCCGGGGCCTTCCCCGCCTTCATCTGTTTGATTGCCAGATCTACTTCCGACGCTAGTATGGGGCCATCTAAATCCAAAGATTGTTGAGGGGAAATTGGCTTGGGGCTGTACTGGGCAAGAAATGCCTTGATTTGGTCAGACCGTAAGGCAGTTTTGGACTGGGAAGGATCAAGGGGACGGAGATTATACAGTTTGGAGTAGAAATTCTCAAATTCCTTGGCGATGTCCCCATTCCTCACCAGGCGGACGCCACCCGAACCCTGTAAATGGTGAATTGTGGACGTGGGTTTAGAGTTTTGCACCGTGCGTGCCAACAAACGCCCGCATTTGTTACCCTGCTCATAGAAGATCCTCTGTCCAAGGATGTAGCGTCTCCTAGAGCGCTTGCCCAATTCCTCCATAAGAGACGCCCGAGTGCGCAACAAGTCCTGAAGGGTGGCCTGTGCTCGGGACTGTTTGTGAGAAGTCTCGAGGAGTTTGATTTTCTCAATTAGAGAGTTGATATAGTCCTGATTCAGTCTTTTGGCTTTCGCCGCCAGAGCTATCAGTTCCCCGCGGATCACGCACTTATGGGCTTCCCATAGGGATACCGGCGATATTTCCGAGCATGAGTTTTCTGTGAAGTATTGTTGAATGCGCGTACGTATGTGAGTGATCACAGACGGGTCCTTAAGTAAGGAGGGGTTCAGGCGCCACATCTTTGTTCTAGAAGACACTTCAGGGAAGGTAAGGGTGACACTGATCGGATGGTGATCCGACAGGAACATAGGTTCTATTGTGGACTGTTGGAGAAGGTGAAGATCTGATTGGGATAGGAAAAAGTAATCGATCCTTGAGTACTTTTGGTGTGGGGCCGAGAAGAAAGTGTAGTCCTTGACTGAGGGGGAAAGAGTACGCCAAGTGTCATGTAGGGCCAGGGATTGGAGAAGGAGGCTGATCTGTCTCAATGCCTTGTAAGGCAGGGCAGAGGTCCCCGTTGAGGAGTCCAGCAGAGGGTTCAAGGGGACATTAAAGTCCCCCCCCAGGAGCAGAGCACCCGACCGGAAGGAGGCTAGGAGGTCACAGATCGACTTGAAGAAAGCCACTTGACGTTCATTGGGGCAGTAAATATTAGCAAGTGTGATCGGCCTAGATTCGTAGGAGCCCTTCAGGAAAACAAACCTACCCTCTGGGTCAATGAGGGAGTCAGACAATTGGAAGTTTGCGTGTTTAGACACTAGGATAGAGACGCCCTTTGTCTTAGAGGAGGGGTTAGTAGCATGAAAAGCGGTCCGGTAAATGTGGTTAGAAAGTTTGGGGATCGCATCCGATCGGAAGTGGGTTTCCTGGAGGAAAATAAAATGAGCTTTATGTTTAGTAAGGGAGGATAGTACTTGGGACCTCTTCTCAGGCAGATTGAGGCCTTTCACGTTAAGAGAAAGACACTTCAAGGACAGGGGAAGCATGGTCAATGGTCAATGCTGCAAGACCCGATGCAGGAGCCGGGTAGTGGGGGTCCTGGGTTTTATAGGAGTAGCGAGACTGAGGGGGTGCCGCGGGCAAACCGGGCAGGGAACGCGGAGCGGATCCAGTCGGAGAAGTGGGCAGGAGCCCGGGAGGAGGGCAAAAAGAAGGGGGGGGTAAAGGAAGGGAGGGGGGGAGAGAGTAAGAGGGAGGAAGAGAAAGACAAGTTAGAAGAGAGATCAAGTCAAAGAGAGGGAGAGCAGAAGATGGAGAAAAGCTTCAAACCAGAGGTGATAATAGACCTGCTAGATCACCTAGAAGGGGAAAGGTCTGGGGGTCGGCAAAAAAAAACCCCAATAGGGTCGCCGTGTGGGAACGAAACAAGGGACGGAGACCCCCCCAAAAAAAACAACACACAAAAGAGGAAATGAAAAATAAAAATAGAGAGGGAGCGACCCAGGGACTGAGATATACAATTGGCAAAAGATAAGGCGAGTACAGTGGGGAACCTACAGGGTTGAGAGGCAGGAAATGTGAGAGAACCACTAAGCATGTTCAAAAAACAAATGGGAAGGAATGTCAGGAGAGGGAGGAGGGGAGGGTTGAGGGGGCGAGGGAGGGGGGGATTGAGGGGGAGAGGGAGAGGGAGGGGGGATTGGGGGGGTGAGGGAGGTTGAGGGGGAGAGGGGGAGAGGAGGGAGGGGGAGAGGGGAGGAGGGGGGGGGAGAGGGGAGGAGGGGGGAGGGGGAGAGGGGAGGAGGGGGGAGGGGGAGAGGGGGGGGGTTGGGGGGGAGGGGGAGAGGGGGGGGGGGGGGGGGGGGAGAGGGGGAGGAAGGGGGTTGGGGAGGAGAAGGAGAGGGGGGGGAGAGGGAGGGGGGAATCGAGGAGAGTCACAGAGGATCTGTTCAACCAGCTAAAGGAACATACACAGCCTCGGCTCAAGTGTAGCAGGGTTAGGCAGTGTCACAAGTTCACTCTGGGAGGGAGAAGCAGAGGAAGTCTTCGGGTGCATGGCGGGGGGGGAACGATGTACCATCCCAGGTTGGGTGGCATCTTACCGCATCCATCTGGGCTGGCAATCGAGAGTCCAAGGGTTCGTTGCAGGGAGCTGGGAACGCGTAGTGTAGGAGTGGGTGGCAGTCCCTAGCAGAGGGAGATAGGCAGAGCTAGGCAGTCTCGTTCTTCTGTCGGTCCAGATGCCATGGGGGCTGGGGGCGCACGCAGCAGGGCTATCAGACAGGCGGGGTAAGCAGATCTATGTCCACGGGGTCTGCGTCAGCAAGTCACTTGGAGCATGTAGAGTCCGCAAGATCGGTAGGCAAGTCGGAGCCGCATGTGGTTTAGATGGTAAATGTAGAGGAGCGGCACTTGACTGAAGGGATCACATGGAGTCAAGCATCCATCCGGTCTCTACCCCTGGGTGGTGTCGAGAGGGGGCCTGGGTCGTTGTGGTGCCCATCTCGACGCGAAGCGTGACCTGTGGCGTTGGGCCTTCGGCGACGGGTTCAGGGAAACCGGAAGCCACGGTTCGGAGGGGAAATAGAAGGCATACCACTCCGGGAGCTCAACGAGCGGGACGTCCAGTTGTTCGCAAAAGGAACGGAGGTCCTCCGGCGTGCGTAGGAGGGCGAAGCGCCCCCTGTTGGAAGCCGACAGCCCAAATGGAAACTTCCAACGGTAACGAATGTTTCTGGTTTGTAGATTGACCAGCAGGGGGCGTAAGGCGCGCCTATTCTGGAGTGTTATTTGTGATAAGTCCTGGAAAAGTTTAACCTCCGCGCCATTATGTAGAATGCGGCCTCTTTCTCTTGCCTTGCGCAGGATTTCTTCCTTAAGTTGGAAGTTGACCACACAGCAGATCGCGTCCCTGGGGGGTTCATTAGCTTGGGGCTGCGGGCGTAGGGCTCGATGTGCCCTCTCCATGTACACCGGGGAGTCGGCAGGGCGCCCCATCAGATCATTAAAGATCGAGCAGAGGGTGTGCTGTAGGGTCTCCGGGTCTTCAGTTTCAGGGACTCCCCGTACCCTGATATTGTGCCTTCTTCCACGATTGTCGAGTTCCTCAACGTGTCTGTGGAGCTCTAAGAGATGAGCGAGTTGGGAGTCATAGGTGGTCTGTACCTGGCGGATGGCCGCCGCGTGTGTCTGGGTGGTTTGCTCCACCGCGTCAATCCGATGGGAGACCGCGCGGATCTCCGTCTTGAGATCAGCCACCGCCGCCGAGACAGCATTCTTGATGTCGGCAGCCATAGCATCCAGGTCAAAGAGGCTAGGGGGGAGAGAGCGCCCCGTGGCAGAGTCCAGTGGCGGGAGTTCAGGCTCCATGTCAGGCAAGTTCAAGGCCTGGGCCTGCGTGGCCGCGTGGGTCGCCATGCGTTGGGACCTAAATAAGTGCGGGATACTCCTGCTGGAGTGAGATCCTGAGTCACCGGTCACTCGGGACGTTGACGAGCTCCGGGTGGTTCTGCTCATGGTCTGAAGTCGGGTGTAGGTTCCCCAAAAAGGCTTAAAACAGTCCCTGGGTTGCAGGAGCTCACAGCTTAAGCTGCCATCGAGGTCTCCGTCCAGGCCACGCCCCCCCATTGCGATTTTTTTTTACCAAAAATAGGTAGAAGAATACGTATCGCCCTAAACTGAGGAAAAAATAATTATATATATTTTGGGGGGATATTTATTATAGCAAAAAGTAAAAAATATTGAATTTTTTTCAAAATTTTCGCTCTATTTTTCTTATAGCGCAAAAACTAAAAACCGCAGAGGTGATCAGATACCACCAAAAGAAAGCTCTATTTGTGAGGAAAAAAGGACGCCAATTTTGATTGGGAGCCACGTCGCACGACCGCGCAATTTTCAGTTAAAACGACGCAGTGCCGAATCACAAAAAGGGGCAAGGTCCTTTACCTGCATTTTGGTCCGGGTCTTAAGTGGTTAAAAGTCTAAAGTGCTAATTTTAAAGGGTAATATGCAAATTATTGTCATAAAAGGTGTTTGGGCCCTTTTAGGCCCTTTGGGTCTGGTATGAATATTAAGTGGAGCCCCAAACCAAATTTAAAAAAAAAAATTGCGTAAGGTCCCCCCATTTTCCAAACCAGGCCCTTCAGTTCTGGTATGGGTATTAAGGGTAACCATGTGCCAATTTTTTTTTAAATAGCATAGGGGTAGAGGTCCCCCTCAAAATCCATACCAGACCCTTCAGGTCTGGTATGGATTTTAAGGGGAACTCTGTGCCAAAATAAAAAAAATGGTGTGGGGTCCCCACAAAAATCCATACCAGACCCTTATCCGAGCACACAACCTGGCAGGCCACAGGAAAAGAGGGGGGCGACAGAGCGCCCCCCTCTTGAACCATACCAGGTACGTCCGCTGGTGGCCCGCGATCGTGACGAGGAGAGGCAGAACAGGGAGATGTAAACAAGACATTTCCCTGTTCTGCCTTGTGACATGACAGGGATCTACTGCTCTCTGTCATCTGGAGCAGTGATCTCTGTCATGTCCTAGGTAGCTCATCCCCCCTATAGTTATAACACACTGAGGGAAAAAATATAACCATTTGATCGTCCCCTAGTATTCAACCCCATCCCTGCCAGTGACATTTACACAATAATCAGTGGCTAGTTTTAGCTCTCATCACTGTATAAATGTCAGTGGTCCCAAAATAGTGTCAAAAGTGTCCGATCTGTCAACTCCATTGTAGCAGCCCCGATAAAAATCACAGATCACCGCCATTACTAATAAAAAAAATTATAATAAAAATGCTATAAATCTATCCCCTATTTTGCGCAAACCAATCAATATACACTTATTGTATTATTTTTTTACCAAAAATATGTAGAAGAATACATGCTGGGCTAAACTGAGAAATAATTTAGTTTTTTTATATACTTTTGGGGCATAGTTATTATAGCAAAAAGTAAAAAAAATATTTTTTTTTTTTCAAAATTGTCGCTTTTTTTTATTTATAGCACGAAAAAATAGAAATTGCAGAGGTGATCAAATACCACCAAAAGAAAGCTCTATTTGTGGTAAAAAAAAAAGGACACCAATTTTGTTTGGGTACAACATCGCACGACCGTGCAATTGTCCGTTAAAGCGACACAGTGCCGAATCGCAAAAAATGCTCTGGTCAGGGGGGTAAAATCTTCCGAGGCTTTTAAGTGGTTAAAAGAAATGTTTCATTTTTATTGTTTTACTTTAAGCATCATTAAAATCACCTTTCAAAACAACATTTAAAGAAAAAAATGGATTGATACATGTCCTATTAGCTTTTAAAATGGGGACTTTGAGTCCCATAGACTTCAATGGGGTTCAGGTCTGAAAAGGGGGTGTTCGGCCCATCACTATTTGGAATATGTGAAATATGTGACTACCTCCTGTTTTTGAAAACTTTACTCTGATACTTATTGGTTCATTGGGGGTCTTTTTGTTTTATTCTTTGTCCCTCCTCAGTTTATTGTTTTGGGTTACACATTTTAACTAAAATGTAATAGGTCAGAAAATGTTATTCTGTTTACTAATTTGCCATTTGCTTTTATTTGTTTATGCAACTAAAGTACTATTTTTTGTTTCTGATAAATAAATAAAATGAAATGAACTTGCTGGTTGCAGTTTGTCTTACAAACTTGTGTTTCAAAGATATCCAGAGCTTTGTTTGGAATTTATACTTCAATTTTACCAGGTTGCTGAGGTTTCAAATATTTTACTTCAGTTGCTGATTGTAACTCTTTGAAATTTATTGAAATTCATTTTGTGGTCTGTCAAACCATAAGATTTATTGTTATATTGTCCAAACAAACCAGAATACTTTAATGAGATACAGTGTTATTGATTAAAGCAAGGGTCAGAAAATGAAGGGCTTGATGTTCCACTGAAACGGATTGTTCCTGCAGAGGTTTTGCAAATAACAAGTCAGTTTCAGTGTAAATGCTTTTCATTTAACATTTCCAACTATTATCAGGACTTGAATGTTATCTGGATAAAAGCTACCTAACACAAATACATTTTGTAATTGATAAACAGTTGTGATAAGCGTAATATGAGCGACTGCAGTAGCAAATATCAATATTGTAAAGAAAAATATTCTGCTGTTTTCCTAATTTTCTGTTTATTGATCTGTGTTTGGAAAGTTCAAAAAGATAGTCATAACAGTTTACTTTATACCCCTGGTTTATATAAAGCTGAATATAAACACTTTAAACATTTAGCAGCAACATTTAATGGCTGTTAAACTGGATTTAAATATGTGGCTTCTCATAGAGCATTTACAAATAAACTATTGGTAATATAAAGACATATATTAGACATACTGCAGATCCCTACCAGGGGGGATATCACTAGTCTCTGTCAAATCTCCTCAGGATACTCTTCCACACTGAGAACCCCTGACTAGCCCTCACACCTGGCTAGATTAAGGTGACAGCATAAAGGATTAATATCATCTGATATTTTATCTTTCATCAATAGACTTTACACAATATGATTCATTCCTTGTCTGAGGCCTCCCCAGCAATTCAATTTGAGTGAATACAATACACAGAGACAGGGGACTAGTGGTTACCTCAGCATTGCTCCTCAAGACCCTCAGTCCATATCCCCCCCCCTGTCAGAGTACATTACAGCCTCTCAGATTAAGTCTACCACCTGAAGAAATATACACCAGATAATTTTAAGGCTGCAACCTTAAGAGGAAAACTTTCATTCAACAATATCGTACTTAATCTGCAATAATCGCAAGTCATTTACTATAATTCATTTCAGGGATACTTTTAAGGTGGCGACTTAGGGAAGACCCACCACTCACCGTCGGGTGTCTGATGACAAAAATTTTTGAAGATCTTAGATCCCCCCCATCTACAGTAATGACACCCACTTATTATATTAAACAGGGACTCCACCTATAACAGATTTTGTCAGTTTTCACAGTTTGACTACAAGCCCTGGTACCCAGGTATGAACTGAACACTAAAATATCATGCTCCTCCCAATGGTTGATTCAGGATACTTAATAAATCTGCCGACCCTAATATTCACTTAGCTTTGACTCATGTGGGTGCAAATATTCTGCTACACATTCAATACATGAAGGGAAAGCGAAACAAGAAGAACAAGAATACTATTAAAACTTTAGCCGTCAAGGAA
The DNA here is from genome assembly GCA_029574335.1 of Rana kukunoris. Classification (NCBI taxonomy): domain Eukaryota; kingdom Metazoa; phylum Chordata; class Amphibia; order Anura; family Ranidae; genus Rana; species Rana kukunoris. The sequence continues at coordinate 351,882,209 of CM056053.1, read as the reverse complement.
TCTCTTAAAAACATGGACTCCAAACTCCAGACACATACGCTGGAAATTAGCGAAAATTCTATGTCTGTCAAACAAATGTCATCTCACCTGTTAGCCATCTCACCACCCCCTTCATCAGACTCTATATCACATACAGCGCTATACTCGTCTGTTGTTAAAGAAGGAATAATATCCAGGAGGCGCATGCGCGGACTGCTCCGAGATGGCTGCCTAGTCTGGGAGCTCCGCACCGTTCCAGCAATACGGCGGATCTGACGGGGGACCGGGTCCCCGGCGGCCACTATCGAACCACCCCAGGATAGCGGAACACCTCGGGCACTCACCTATGTTGGAGGGGCAAGCACGGAGGAGCCTCGGACCACAATTTGCCGCGGTAAGGGGAACGAGTGCTTCCAAGATGGCGGGCGCCGCTCAAACTATGCCCGCAACCGCTGTGGAATCCTCGGACATCAGGATGTCCTATGCTGCGGTCACATGTCTACATGCCGCAGAGACCCCTGCTAGTCCTCTCATGACCATGGCCCTTTCCCCAACATCCACGGAATCGCTACTGGAACAGACCATGGCTGAAATTATGAACTCTCCCATGGGGCCTGTATCCTCACAAGCTGCAGCTCAGCCTGTCATGGCGGCCGTTCCCTCACACTCCCTGTCACAAACCACTGACATGTTCACTCAGCTATCAATCCTTCTGGACAGGGGGCTAGCTCATACTGCAGCTAAGATAACTGGTGACCTCAGGGGTGACTTCCAAATGATAGGTTCCAGAATGGAATCCATAGAGAACAAACTGGATCACACAATTGCCACTACCAGACAGAACTCTGACCAGATCCAAGTGCTGCAGGATCAATTAGACACTGCTTTATCAAGGATTGATGACCTCGAAAACAGATCCAGGAGAGAGAATTTTAGGATCAGGGGGCTCCCTGAATCGATCACTGACACTTTCTCGGCGGTCCAGGATTTTATCAAGCAGCTCATCCCCAACATTCCCCAGCATAAATTGGAGATTGACCGTGCCCACAGAACCCTAGGACCCCCAAGGAAGGATGGATCCCCCAGGGACGTAGTAGTTAAACTACATTTTTTCACAGTGAAGGAGGAGGTAATGAAGCTATGTAGACACCGAAACCCCCTCACTTGCCGGGGACACCCCGTCCAAGTATTCGCTGACCTCTCACCAACAACCATTCAGAAACGGAGAACCCTGAAGCCCCTCTTATCGGTCCTGGCGGGGCATGACATCAAATATAAATGGGCCTTCCCGTTTGCCCTAAAGTTCGAGTTTAAGGGTAAAGAACACTCTTTCCACAATTTCCATGACGGTGAACGCCTGCTGCTGAACCTGCGCCTCATATCACATGAGGCAGCCATGGATCTCTCTAACTCCAACCCTGGATCCACCAAACGTCCCCCTCCTGCGAGCCCTCTGACGAACACCTGGAACAAGGCTAAGTTCAAGAAGACCAGGGATACCAGGCCTCCATGATGTCCCCTACTGAACTGTATGGAATCGATTTACCGAGACTTTCCATTTTTGTGATCTCCTACTGTTCTACAAAGGGACTTATTCTTCTCCTCTTTTTATCCCAGTTACGGTCCTATGGGACCAACCCGGTTACAATCTGAGTTGTGGCCTGATCCACTCTTTCGTGCCATTCATTGCCGTTTTTTGTGCTGCAGTTAAGACTCATATGTTTTCACTTTGCATCTGCTGTCTGTTGTTTTTTTTTTTTTTTATTATTTTTATTTAGTTGAATGGGTGGCTTGCCTTCGGTGGCCTGCGGCCCCCCTCACATCTCTACCATGTGGGGGGGGCGGGGCCCTCTGGAGGCGGGTCGCTGGGGCACCCTTTTTACCCCTCACTTTTTCGATGGAGCGTTTTGCTCACATTTTAGTTACTTCACACGCCGGGGCTGGAACGGTGTTGCTGCGCCTCCTCCTATCCTGCGGACTTGGCTATGCCTTCTCCGTGGGTTAGGCGCTCACCCTGCCTGCAGGGTGCAGAAAATGTAAACTGGGTTCTCGGTGGTGAGTTCCTTCATACCCACCACCCCCCCAAGCCCCTAGTGGGCCCACACCCTCTCCCTCCTCCCCTTACCCCTTCTTTCACACTGTTTTTTCCTTTCCTAACTATTTTTCTTCTTTCAGGCGGTAACGATCTTACTGACGGATATCTGTTCCCAGGAAACCTATGGCCTCTCCAATGGTCCGGCTCAAGGGCTTGCTGTGATGTCTCCACTAAGGTAGGTGACGGGATCTTGCTGTTTTCCCTCTTCCCTTTGCTCCATGGCTAACAACACACCTATGGCGACCTCGCTGAAGGTCGCCACGCATAATGCACAAGGTCTTAACTCCCCATCCAAAAGGCGGAAGGTTCTAGACTTCATGAAGTCCCGCAACCTCGATGTCCTCTTTTTACAGGAGACGCACTTCCCGATCCGATACAAACCCACCTTTCTGCATGCTCAGTACCCTCAATTCTTCCTGGCTAGCGCAGAAGATAAGACCAAGGGGGTGGCGATCCTCATTTCCAAGCACTGCAGGTTCTCCTTGCAATTGGAACATAGGGACCCAGAAGGGAGGTTTATCCTCGCCAAGGGGACAATTGATGGCCACCTGTACTCGTTGGTTTCCTATTATGCCCCTAACACGGGCCAACTAAAATTCTTCATTGACCTATTCAAAACCCTAGATCCACTCTTAGAAGGCTCGGTAATATTAGGCGGAGACTCGAACGTCGCCTTCGACCAAGGCACGGACAAGTCCAAACCGCCTTCAGCACAAAATGTGCGCCCAACCAGACTTAGCTCAAAGATTGCTAAATTAATTCATCAGAGAGGTCTCACGGACATCTGGCGGGAGATGAATCCAACCCAAAAAGACTACACACATTTCTCCCATGCACATCAAACCTACGCCAGAATTGATCACCTGTTGGTCTCCAATGCTCTGATCCCTTCGTGTAGTAAGTCTCAAATCATAGACACGGTCTGGTCTGATCACTCCCTAGTGAATATGTTCTTGACGAGTCACCCAATATTCCCGAATCTACGCCAATGGCGTCTAAATGACACGATTTTATCAGACCCAGCTCTCAAAAAAGAGATAGAACTGGCCATCACTGAATATTTTGCCCAGAACAGCTCCCCTGATATTTCGGCGGAAACTCTATGGGCCGCTCACAAAGCGACCATCAGAGGAAAGCTGATCCAACTTAAGGCAAAACTAGACAGGGGACGCAGAGTGGACATAGAGAACCTAGAAAAAAAATTCCAAGGACTCCGTGCGGAGCATAAGAGGGACCCGGGTCGTTGTCCTATATCCCAAATTGATTCAGCTCGCCTGGAATTGAATCTAGCACTGACAACTAAAGCTGCAACCAGCCTCCGTTGGCAAGGGGCAAGATTTTACCATATGAAGGACAAACCTGGACCCCTCTTGGCCTCCAAACTAACCCCACGACCCCGGACGTATGCTTTTCCTAAAATTAACATAGCGGGCGGACAACACACAGCAAACCCATTAAAAATCCTGCAGGCGTTTCACACGTTCTATTCGAACCTTTATAGAGGACAACAAACTCAGACGACCCCTGACAGGAACACGTTCCTAGATAACCTCCCTATTCCCAGCTTATCAAAGGACCACAGAGACCGACTCGAAGCTCCCATTTCTACGGAGGAGGTTTTGGAGGTCATTAAGGGTTTAAAAAAGAACTCGGCTCCGGGCCCTGACGGGTTCTCAGCTCCTTACTACAAAGCCTTTGCACAAACTTTGGCCCCACACCTAACAAATTTTTTCAACTCCAAAACTAAAGGGGACCCCATAGACGCACAGCTGAACACAGCTTTCATTTCAGTCATACCTAAGCCTGACAAAGATCCAGGAGAAGTTAGCAACTACAGACCAATATCCTTGATCAATAATGATCTCAAAATAATGACTAAAGTGATGGCTGATCGGTTAGCGTCCTTTATTGGAGCCTATGTACACAAAGATCAGGTCGGGTTCATACCTGGACGTCAAGGTCCAGACCAAATCAGAAGGGTAGTGGACGTTATGTCCCTCCTACAATCTGGCTGGGATGGTGGTGGTGCTCAGGCTGGGATGCTGCTATCCTTAGACCTCCAAAAAGCCTTCGACTCGGTCTCTTGGTCCTATATGCTTCAAATTTTAGACAGATGGGGCTTCGGTCCCAGATTCACCGGTTTAATTAGAGCCCTTTATTCTAACCCCGAAGCCAGGGTCAAACTACATGGCCTGTACTCAGCCCCTATCGAAATACGCAACGGGACCCGCCAGGGCTGCCCCCTCTCACCGATACTTTTCGCCATAGCCATTGAATCATTGGCCATAGCTATCAGATCCAACCCCGACATCGCTGGTGTCCGTTGCGGTCCCTCCGTCCACAAATGCGGCCTATTTGCAGACGACCTCATCCTCTTTATAACCTCACCCTCTAAGTCCTTACCGGTAGCCTGTAAAACACTTGATGACTTTGCGAACATATCAGGTTTGCGGGTTAATTATGACAAATCTTTAGCCCTCAATATATCCCTCCCGTCGCCCCTGGTGGCTCGGCTGAAGGAATCCTTTCGTTTTCGATGGAGTGACAATTCCATTCGCTACCTGGGAATTAATTTAACCCCTAAATTCGAACAATTATACCAAGCTAACTATCCCCCCATCTATAAAAAACTAGAACTAGACCTTAAACAATGGCATTCACACCAACTCTCTTGGCTGGGGCGGATAAATTCAGTGAAGATGACCCTCCTTCCACGGCTGCTTTACCTCTTTCGCTCCCTCCCGATATCCATTAGGAAGAATCATCTGGTCTCGTTCCAAAGCAAAGTCATCAAGTTTGTGTGGGGTAAATCAGGCCATCGCCTAGCTAAACACACACTCTTTAGGCTTAGGAACAGAGGGGGTCTAGGACTACCCAATCTGGTCTGGTACTACCAGGCGGCCAGACTCGCCCAGATCTCCGCAGTGTACAGCAAACTAGCCAGACCTGATTGGGTGGACATGGAACGGCAGGCTGTCCCATCCTTCACCCTTGACTTTCTCCTGTGGAGCCCCCATAAAACCAGACCTCCTATTCTTTGCCCTTCATTATCGCACACCTTTGCAATCTGGGACAAACTCAGACATAACCCCTCCTTGGTCTCGCCCTGCAGGCCCCTGGCACACATTTTCCACAACCCTGACTTCCCCCCCGGCATGGATATTCGAGCATTCAGATGGTGGTTGGATAAGGGGATGTATCGGATCGGGCACTTCCTCTCTCCCGCAGGACCCATTTCCCTCTCGCACTGTATTAAGGCTCTGGAACTGCCCCCCTCAGAAAGATTTCGGTTTCAACAACTGTCTAGCTTTCTCCACTCTATCTGGTACACGAAACCTGAACCTCCCCAACTTACAGTGTATGAGCAGTGGTGTGGAGATCTCCTGGAGCAGAGGGGGGGGATTTCCAAGATCTATTCGTCACTGGCCGGGGACTCCCGGAAAGCACCCTATATGTTAGCTTGGGAGGCAGACCTACAGTTGACCTGGGACCTGGACACTTGGCACAAGGCTGTGAGCTCATCGTTCGGAGGTATCTTTAACATCTCTCTAGTTGAATCTACTCTCAAGGTCTTCACCAGATGGTACCTCACTCCGGCCCGGCTTGCGGCTATGTACCCCTCGGCTTCCCCCTTGTGCTTTCGAGGGTGTCAGTTGCGGGGTTCCATGCTGCACGTTTGGTGGGAGTGCCCCAAAATTAGGAGTTTTTGGAGCAAGATTTTCCATATTGCCTCCAAAGTTACAGGTATTCCCATCCCCAGGTCCCCGGTAACGGCTCTCCTTAATCATCTTCCAACTAAGGCCACGAAATCCACCCGAAAACTGATATTTTTTATCTTCTTGGGAGCTAAGATCACCCTAGCCAAGTCATGGAAGAGCCCCATGATCTCCACAACAGCAGCTAAGAGGAAGATCTCATGGATCATGTCCCAAGAAAAGATGCTGAGTTCTATCCTTGATACTTTTTCTCAATTTAAGGAAATATGGGAACCTTGGGCCATCTATATGGGGATCGGAGACGCTATTTACTTGTCTAGCTGACTTGATTGGGTACAGAACTAAAACCGCACACCGCCACCCCTTCTCTTTCTCAATTTCCTTACTTTCCCTTTCCTCCCTCCCTGTCCACCCTTCCCCCTTCCCCACCTCAACCTCTTGTTAGTGTTCTTCAATACATTTAGCCAAGTTACGGTACATCATTCTTTTTAAACAGGCTGTTCTCCTAATCATTGGTGATCTTAGAGGGTATCGCCCTGTTGGGTGCTCGGTGGGCGTGGGTCCTCTCCCCCTCATCGGCACAGTTAGCTCCCATGGGGGTGCGGGGGGGGGGCTAGGGAGGATTCTGGCTCATAGGGCTCCTGCAAGTTTCACAAGCAGGGACGACTGTCCAGTTGTCTTCAATAATGTCCTTTTTTGCTGGTTTTTGCTCTTTTCGCCAATGTATCTCTACTCTCCCTGCTAATGCTTTTACAGGGCGGCTTCCTGTTTTGTACTTCTGTTATATGATGTATCTGTTCACGCGAATTTTCTGCGATTGATTGTTCTTTTATGCCATGTATTCTTATGAAAACTCTAATAAATACTTTTAAACATAAGAAGGAATAATATCCACAATGTCGGGTCAATTAACCCCTTCTGAGGCCCCTTCTCAAAACCCTATCTACATCCATTCTAATACTGAACGCTCCCCTGAAGCCCCCTTCAATGTTACTGACTTATTCAACAGGATATCGGAAATTCTAGATAGGGGCCTCGCCCAGAACGCTGAAAAAATCACTAAGGACATCAGAGCCGACTTCCAAAGTCTTGGAAACAGGATCGAATCCATAGAACGGAAACTGGATATTAATGTCTCTAGAATCGAACAAAATACTGACCACATACAACACCTGCAAGAACAACTGGAGGTGGCCCAGGCCAGAATAGATGATTTGGAGAACAGATCAAGGAGGGATAATTTCAGGCTCAGGGGGCTACCTGAGTCCATCACAGATGTACACTCAGCTATACAGGACATCATAAAAATCCTGATCCCATCCATGCCTATTCACAAAATGGAATTAGACAGAGCACATAGATCCCTAGGCCCACCAAGAAAAGACGGCTTACCGAGAGATGTGATAGTAAAGCCTCACTATTACTCCACCAAAGACGAGGTGATGAAAAAATCTCGACAACAAGAAAACCTTCAATATCAAGGTGCAACGATTCAAATATTTTCAGACATATGTCCCTACACCATTCAGAAGAGGAGAGCGATGAAACCACTACTTTCTGCCCTCATGAAAAAAGACATTAAATACAAATGGGCCTTCCCATTCGCCTTAAAATTCAACTATAACGGCAGACTCCACGTAGTACACAACTTTCAAGAAGGTGAAAGACTATTACTAGACCTGAAAATTATTTCACATGAACCAGCCATGGACACTTTACCACCGCAACAAACCTCAGCTAAAAGAAATACACCCAATAGTCCAACCTCAAATCCCTGGAATAGAGTCAAACACAGGAAAGTCTGAAATAACTCTACTAAACATCAACTGAAATGAATTAATCTTAGCTCCGGTGGTGTCCATCCCCCATTCATATAAGTTGTTGTGTTCTTTTTTTTTTTCTCCCCAATAGGCCTTCTTTTAATATGAATTGTTTCTCAATTCTTGATCAAATTACTTATAAGGATTTCTGGTAGAGTAAGAGTTAATATTTACTGGCTCACTTATATAATTTATTTATTTATTCTTGTGGTTTTTCAATATCTACTTACCCATATGGTTCTACAATTTTTATTTTTTCCTATGGTATTAAATAATATATATATTTTTTTTTTTTTTTTTTTTTTTTTTTAGGGGGAAGGTACCATCTCCTCAATTGTTATTTTTGGGGGATCAACCCTTTGTTTTTCAAAATTTAATTCATGAACTTTTTGATTGTCGCTGACAGTCGGCGGTGAGGCCCTGAGCCTCAACCTACTTCTTGGAGCGACACTTTGTCGCCCTGACAAGTGGGAAGTTAGTCCTCTAAATGGACTACTCTAATAAATTCTGTTTGATTGAAGGAAGGAGCAAACTTCCCTTCCTTCAATCTGGGTCATGGTTTGACCTTTTGCAATACTACAGTAGGTGACTGGGATATTGTGTCAATCTCGCTCCCTTTCTCGGCGAGATTGACCACCTACGAGCCCCATCGCGGGAGCCAGCGCCGAGCTGGCTTGCCGCGATGGAGACAAAGCCGTCATAGAAGCGACGGGGATCCGACGCGGATTCCCGCCAATTCTACACGTGGGCGGAGTTTGTTATGAATCCTGAAGGAGAAATCCCCGCCGGATTTTTAAAGAAAAATCCGGCATGGGTTCCCCCCTCAGGAGCATAACGGGCCCTTAGGTCTGTTATGGGTTGTAAGGAGACCCCCTACGCCGAAAAAACGGCGTGGGGGTCCCCCCACAATCCATAACAGACCCGTATCCAAAGCACGCCGGCCGGCCGGTCAGGAAGGGAGTGGGGGCGAGCGAGCGCCCCCCCTCCTGAGCCGTACCGGGCAGCATGCCCTCAACATGGGGGGGTTAGGTGCTCTGGGGCAGGGGGCGCACTGCGGCCCCCCACCCCAGAGCACCCTGTCCCCATGTTGATGAGGACAGGGCCCCTTCCCGACAACCCTGGCCGTTGGTTGTCGGGGTATGCGGGTGGGAGGCTTATCGGAATCTGGAAGCCCCCTTTAATAATTATGGATTGTGGGGGGACCCCCACGCCGTTTTTTCGGCGTAGGGGGTCTCCTTACAACCCATAACAGACCTAAGGGCCCGTTATACTCCTGAGGGGGGAACCCATGCCGGATTTTTCTTTAAAAATCCGGCGGGGATTTCTCCTTCAGGATTCATAACAAACTCCGCCCACGTGTAGAATTGGCGGGAATCCGCGTCGGATCCCCGTCGCTTCTATGACGCACTCGCTGGAATGTGCTTTTACTATTCCAGCGAGTGCGAGATATCGGCAGCCTGTCGCCGAGATTCAGCGCGATGCTGGCGTGTTAAAAACACATTCTCGGCGGCAGGCACTGTACATCTTGCTTTGTTGTTACCATTTTTGCCTTTATTTCCATGTATCTATTCTCCCCTTCTTTTCCCCCTTTACCTTCCCACCCTCCCTCCCGGCCTACCTGCCATCACAGGTGTCTTCTGAGCTATGGACTCAGTCTTCAAGACACGATCTGTCCATAACACTCTTTACGACCCATGGCTGGCTCAAATAACACTACTAAACCCCTGCGTGTTGTGACACACAACACCCAGGGGTTGAACTCTCCTATTAAAAGACGAAAAGCCCTCCAGGCATACAAGGCGCTTCATGTAGATATAGTGCTCCTGCAGGAGACACACTTCCCAAGGCGGTACTCCCCCTCATTCCTACACTCCCACTTCCCAGTATTCTACTTATCCAACGCGGAAAACAAGACGAAAGGAGTGGCTATCTTGTTATCCAAATTTTGTAATTTTAATTTACTAAAGGAATATGGAGACCCGGAAGGCAGATTTATTTTGGTAAAAGGAACTCTAGACGAGAAGCTATACACGTTTGTCTCCTATTACGCCCCCAATAGGGGACAGAAGAAGTTTTTCTCTCAGATGCTTGAAGTCCTCCATCCTCTTATGGAGGGCATCATTATTATGGGAGGAGACTCCAACCTGGCTTTCGATTCGGGTTTAGATAAATCCAAACCAAATAATAATAAACTCATAAGGCCAACCAAAATTAGCACACAAGTAGCTCGCATGCTTCATCAATCCCGATTGACCGATATTTGGAGAGAATTAAATCCGAAAACTAAAGATTACACCCACTATTCTAATCCTCACAAATCGTACTCCCGCATAGACCATATATTAATATCCAACCATCATGTCCCAGCAGCCTCTAAATCCACTATAAAGGATGTCCCTTGGTCAGACCACTCCATGGTTCTATTAACCTTGAGAAAAGAGGACACAACTCATAAAATGTCTCACTGGACACTTAACCAGTCGATCTTAAAAGATCCCACTCTCATGGCAGAAATTGAACAATCCATTAAGGAATATTTTGAAATTAACGATACTAAAGATATATCCCCCTGAAACCTTATGGGCTGCCCATAAAGCTACAGTTAGGGGAAAAATAATACAAATTGCAGCCAAACTTAGAAGACAAAAGAAATTGACCATAGAGAAATTGGAAGAGACCTATTTAGAGTTACGTAGAAAACATAAATTAGACCCTCTCAGTGTTCCCACCCACGATCTTGACGCTGCTAGATCGGCCTTAAACCTAGCTCTGACAGCAAAATCAGAAAATGATCTAAAATGGACAGGTGCCAGGTTCTACCATTTAAAGGATAAAATAGGTCCAATGCTAGCACGCAAACTATCTCCCAGATTTAAATCGAGAACCATCCCTAAGATAAAAATGGCAGATGGTACCCTTACCCTAAATCCTCGGCGGGCGATGGGGGCCTTCCACGACTTCTATTCCAAGCTCTACGCTAAGGATAGTAACTTTTCTTCGGACAAAATAGGTGAATATTTGAACAGCCTGAATCTTCCCAGGTTGACAAAGGTTCACAAGGAGTTGATGGAGGCACCCATTTCAGCTGAGGAAGTTATGTCAGTGATCAAAAACTTAAAATTAAACACAGCTCCTGGCCCTGATGGATTCTCAGGGTCTTATTACAAAACATTTCCTATCATTCTATCACCCTACCTAGCACGATTTTACAATCATTTGACTGAGGGCTCCCCTATAGATAAACAACTTAATTTGGCCTATATTTCGTTGATACCGAAACCCGATAAAGATCATAGCCTAGTGGAGAACTATAGACCGATATCCCTCATTAATAACGACCTAAAAATACTTACTAAAATAATAGCTAATAGGATGTCTGCCTTCTTAGGTCAATACATATCCAAAGATCAAGTAGGTTTTATCACAGGGAGACAAGGCCCGGACCAGATCAGGAGAGCTATTGATCTTATCTCTTTAATGTACTCGGGGTGGTCTGGAAGCACTAGACAAAGAGGTATGCTTCTCTCACTTGATCTCCAGAAAGCCTTTGATTCAGTATCTTGGCCATTTTTGTTTTCTGTTTTGAATCGTTGGGGGTTTGGTTCTATATTTTTAGGAATCTTCTCCGCTCTCTATTCCTCCCCTGAAGCTAAAATACGGTTACAAGGCATATTCTCGGAATCTATAAATATCCAAAGAGGCACAAGACAGGGCTGCCCTTTATCTCCTCTGATATTCGCTATTGTTATTGAATCTCTGGCCATAGCCATCCGAGATAACTCGAATATCAGGGGAGTTCATTGTAATAAAAAAGAACACAAATGCGCATTATTCGCAGATGATTTGCTACTCTTCGTGACCTCTCCTATCTCCTCCCTTCCGGAAATTTTCTCCCTGCTAGACGAGTTCTCTAAAGTCTCGGGTCTCACGGTAATCATGCCTAAATCTAGGCCCCTTAATATTTCTCTTTCAGAACCCACAGTGTCCCTCTTGAGAAACAAATATACTTTCAAATGGGACTCTACGTCTACTAACTATTTAGGTATCAACCTGACCCCAAATTTCCAGAATTTATACTTAGCCAATTACCCTCCTATGTATAGGAAACTCGAGAAGGACCTTACCGAATGGGGAGCGCAGAAAATAGGCTGGATCGGCAGAATTAATTCTACCAAGATGACTCTCCTCCCGAAACTCCTATATCTTTTTCGATCCCTTCCGATCCCGATAATAAAAAGCCATCTAAAATCCTTTCAAGGTAAAATCACCAAGTTTATCTGGAACAAAAAGGGACCCCGTCTTCCCTCTCGTAGTCTGTTTAACTTACCTGAACAGGGAGGTCTAGGAGTGCCAAACTTGTTATGGTATTATCAATCCGCGAGGTTAGCGCAATTATCAGAGGTTTACCTTAAAAATGATCGCCCAGATTGGATAGAAATAGAAGAACAGGCTTCCCCATTGTCCACAATTGAAGAACTCATGTGGCGCACTCCTAAAAGTAGACCCCCTATACTATCCCCCACCCTATCACAAGCATTGGTATTATGGGATTCACTTAAAAGCAATCCACTCTTAATTTCTAGAGGCAAACCTTTGTCAAGTATCTTTCTCGACCCATCTTTCTGCCCCAAAACGGAAGTGGACTCCTTCAAATGGTGGCTTGATAGGGGGGTGTACCGCATTGGACGTTTCTTTCAACATACAGGTCCTCTTCCTGAGCAATTCCTTATAGACAACCTTTGCCCCCCCCCCTCTGAAAGATCCAGACTACACCAAATACATACCTTTGCTCAGAAACTTTGGAACGATAAAACAATTTCTGGCCTTTTGACCCCATATGAACACAAATGCGAACAAGCTCAGAATAGGAAAGGTAATATCTCTATCATCTACAAATCTCTTGCATCAAATAACATAAAATTACCTCATATGCTAGCTTGGGAAAGAGAGCTTCAAGAGGACTGGGACTTGGTGGACTGGCAAAAAAACTACTCTAGATCTCTTAAGGGTTTTAAGAGTCCATCCCTCATTGAAGCTTATATAAAAAATTTCACTAGATGGTACTTGGTCCCATTTAAATTGGCCACCATGTATCCGTCATCCTCACCACTATGCTTTAGAGGTTGTCAAGGAATAGGCACCATGATCCATACTTGGTGGGAGTGCCCTAGGATACGGGGATTCTGGAACAGGGTATTCCAGATTATCAGGAGAGTTACCGGTTGTAACCTCCATCAATCTCCTGCAATAGCCTTATTGAATGGACTAATACCACAGAGCTCCAAGGCCATTAGACAGCTGATTCTATTTATACTGACTGGCGCCAGAATCACTTTAGCGGCTGCATGGAAGAAACCGTCGGTTTCCATTTTACACATGAAGAGAAAGGTTACATGGATTATGGAACAAGAAAAAAAAATTAACTCTATGTTAGATACCTCTACCCTGTTCACTGAAATTTGGGAACCTTGGTTGATTTACATGGGAATCTCCCACAACATGTAAGTTTAGTTTTGGCTCTGGACTCAGACTGATGTAATCCTATGGCAGGTAGGAGGGTGGGGGTGTCGGGGGGAGGGGATGCCCCCGGAAACCTATCCTCTCCACGGTTCGGTATGATTTATTCCTTACATATATTTTAGTTTTATGATCTCAGCTTATAATAAAAGTTTTATAGATTGCTTAGTAAACAGGGAATTTTAGCCCTAAAATGTTGTCGCTACCTCTACTGATTCCCATCCCTCCTGATTATACACATTTACACTCCCATGTTAGACTTACCAGGTATATAGTTGGGACATTGGGGGGGGGGAGGGAGGAGAAGGGGAAATCTAGTTAAGAAATGTAATCTATTGTTTACTACTATAATTGTCAACACGATGTTTCCTGATGCATTTATTGTATTATGTTTATTACTCTGTATGCTCTTTATTTTATTATAATAAACTTAAATTTAAATGAAAAAAAAAAAAAAAAGACATATATTAACCACTTAAGACCCGGACCAAAATGTAGGTAAAGGACCTTGCCCCTTTTTGCGATTCGGCACTGCTTCGTTTTAACTGACAATTGCGCGGTCGTGCGACGTGGCTCCCAAACAAAATTGGCGTCCTTTTTTTCCCACAAATAGAGCTTTCTTTTGGTGGTATTTGATCACCTCTGCGGTTTTTATTTTTTGCGCTATTAACAAAAATAGAGCGACAATTTAAAAAAAAATGCAATATTTGTTACTTTTTGCTATAATAAATATCCCCCAAAAATATATAAAAAAACATTTTTTTTCCTCAGTTTAGGCCGATACGTATTCTTCTACGTATTTTTGGTAAAAAAAATCGCAATAAGCGTTTATCGGTCGGTTTTCGCAAAATTTATAGCGTTTACAAAATAAGGGATAGTTTTATTGCATTTTTATTATTTTATTTTTTTTTTACTACTAATGGCGGCGATCAGCGATTTTTTTCATGACTGCGACAAAATGGCGGACACTTCGGACAATTTTGACACATTTTTGGGACAATTGTCATTTTCACAGCAAAAAATGCATTTAAATTGCATTGTTTACTGTGGAAATGACAGCTGCAGTTTGGGAGTTAACCACAGGTGGCGCTGTAGGGGATGTGAGACCTAGGGTGTTTGTTTACAATTGTAGGGGGGTGTGGCTGTAGGTGTGACGTCATCGATCGCGTCCCCCTATTACAGGGATGACGCGATCGATGCTGCGGCCACAGAGAAGCACGGGGAAGCCGTGTGTACACACGGCTCTCCCCGTTCTTCCGCTCCAGGGACGGATCGCCGCACTCCAGCGGCGATCGGGTCCGCGAATCCCGCGTTCCCGGTCCCGGAGCTTCGGACCGGGTCGCGGGCGCGCGCCTGCGGGCGCGCGCCCGCGACCCACGGCTGGGTACTAAAATCAACGTATATATACGTTGATGTGCCCAGCCGTGCCATTCTGCCGACGTAAATGTGCAGTAGGCGGTCCTTAAGTGGTTAATAGAAGATCAGGAAAGCTAGTTTAGCAGCAACTTACTGGGAACAGGTTTTATTTTGGTGTCTTGCTATCACTTTTACAATTGCTGTAATAAATAGTACTTGCGCTATAAAAAGGCAGTATGCTACAGTTTTTCCACATGTAGTGAGAAAGTACCAAAATCGATCAAAGTAACATAACCCTTGACACTTATTGCCAAATGTTCATTACAACAAAACAATGGATTTTTTTTAAACCATCTTAAAGAACATCTATACTAATTACAACATAACTAAGGATGAACAAATCTACTTAGGGGTAGTTGGCAGCTCTTGCTTGAAGGTCTATGTTCATAAACGTTGTGGCGAACCCCACTATAGTCTACGAGGGATGCATTTTGCTGTTCAAATCTGACCATTTGTAGAGCTAATAAGCAAGATATTGTCAAAGTTATGTGAAGCTGGGCACTCTCATGTGGATCATGTTCCAATAAATAAATAAAAAAGTTAAAATAAAAAATATCTTTCTCTTTACAAAACTGTCAACTCTCTATCTAACAGGTCAAACACACATTAACATTATCACTAATGTGAGCACCCCTTTTATAGAATGGGGGTTTGGCTATCTATTCCTTTAAATTATGGGCTTTATGACTGGCTGAAGGCAAAGGCTATGCCAAGGAACCCGAGTTCCTTTTTCCAAGCTTTTCTTTTCAGGCAATTGCAAGGACTTTGCAAACTTTGACAACCGTTGCCTGTTATACTTTCAGCTTCATCCCTACTCTTCAGGAACTGAGGCCCACAGGGTCTGAATCAATATTTCCTTGCTCCAGGATGATTCTCAGGTTTGTACCTTTAGTCTGATGTCAACAGACCCTGTCATACAATCTGTGGATACCTTATTTAAAGTTTTGGGCCTACTCTGTGATGATCTGTACCATACACATACAGCAGAAGCCCTTTTCCAGGCATTATGACAAGGCAAACATTCTACTGAGCATTATTTATTGAAGTTCTGTTACCAGGCAAAAGACTCCAAATATAATGATCCAGTTTTATACAAATAGATGGGGACTGGCAGATGCTATAAAAGACAAATTAGTCAATTATCCTATCCCTACTTCCTTGGAATAGACCATGGCTCTCGTGTTTCTCATAGACCACCACCTATGAATTGGGAAGCTTCCTCGTTCATGACATTCCACCTGCCACTAACAACCCTTTGGTAACAATGTCCACTGATAACAGGGGAACTTATTCCAATTGGGGTCACATTATTGTCCTTTGGGGAAAGGCTATTTTCTTGATCTCTTGGACTTTCCTTTTACTGTGTCTTTCATGGTCAATATGTGGTCACTTGCTGTCAAGATGGAAAACTGGAGTCCAGGGGGACTGCCCTTCTAATCTGACTTCCATAAGCCTTGTTAAGGACAAACTATACATTCCTGTTGCTCTTTCCTTTCAAGCCTACCAGCATTATCTTTCTGCCTCTTTAGACACTGACAACGCCAGTAATTTAATGAATTTAACTCTAGCAGAGTTCCTACAGATCCCCATATTTCCAGCAGAAGTACCATTTGCTTTGGTCACCACAGAAAATTCCCCGCTGACCTCAGGCAGGTAGTCCAACATATGCTCCTACTCACCTTTATTGTTGAGCCTTTGCACCAGGAGCAAACTACATTCTTTTTCATTTCCAGCCCAGCCTATCTTTTCATTTTGGTGTACCATTGGCTCCAACAACTCAAACCATACATTGATTAAGCACTGGGCGGCTTGACAATCTGCCAAGTACTTCTCTATTTAAAGTTTTTTTTAATCCTTTGTCAGATTTCAAGACCCAAGATTTGCAGAACCATGTTAAATATAATCATCATTATAGTTTCATTACTAAGTCCAAGTCTCCAGCAGGTGCAGGGTTTTAACAAGATATTAGTTACCTTCCTTGGACACCTTAATTCCAAAGATCCATACAAGGCATTGGGAATCTTTCACTGACTACTAGGGATGAGCCGAACACCCCCCAGTTCACATCAGAACCTTTGAACAGACCGAAAGTTTGCACAAACTTTAGAAGCCCATTAAAGTCTATGGGATTTGAACGTTCAAAATCAAAAATGCAAATATTAAAGGCTAATATGCAAGTTACAGTATTGTTCTAAAGAGCGTTTGGGGACCTGGGTCCTGCCCCAGGGAACATGCATCAATGCAAAAAAAGTTTTAAAAAATACAGTTTTTTTTCGAGAGCAGTGATTTTAATGATGCTTTAAGTGAAAAAAAAGTCAAATATTCATTTACATATCCTATCTGCTGGGTGTCTATAGTATGCATGTGAAGTGGCACGTGTTTCCCGTGTTTAGAACTGTCCCTGCACAAAATGAAATTTCTATAGGAAAAAAAGTCATTTAAAACTGCTTGCGGCTTTAATGTAATGTCTGGTCCCAGCAATATGGATGAAAATTATTGAGAACAATGGCATGGGTTCCCTCAAGTCCATTACCAGGCCCTTTGGGTCTTGTATGAATATTAAGGGGGAGCCTGAACCAAAAAAAATAAAAATGGCGTAGGGGCAGGTAATGGACTGGGGGGAACCCATGTCGTTTTTGTTCATTGACTTTTATCTGTATTGCAGGTACCCGACAATTAATTATAGCCATGAGTAGTTTTAGATGACCCTTTTCCTTTAGAAATGTCATTTTGCAAGGGGACTTTTCTAAGCATGGGAAACATGCACTACTTTACGGGCATACTATAGATGAAACTTTAAGGAATATTTCACTTTTTATTGTTTCACTTTAAGCATTATTAAAATCAGTACTCCCGAAAAAACTCCAGTTTTTAAAACTTTTTTTTGCATTGATACATGTCCCCTGAGGCAGGACCCAGGTTCCCAAACATGCTTCCTGACTATAACTTGCATATTAACTAGTGTTGAGCAGAATATGCCATATTCGATTTTGCGATATATCTCGAATATATAGTCGAATATTCGAGATATATTCGCTAAATACGAATATTCGTGATATTTTTTGGAAATGAAATGATTGCGAATTTTCGCTATTGCGAATGCGAATGCGAATTGCGAATTGCGAATGCGAAATTTCGAGAAATGCGGAATGGAGCACTCTGATTGGCTCAGAATATTCGTGATATTTTATAATACAAAATAATTGCGAATATTCGAGAAATGCGGAATGGAGCACTCTGATTGGCTCAGAATATTCGTGATATATTACAATACAAAATAATTGCGAATATTCGAGAAATGCGGAAGGAGCACTCTGATTGGCTCAGAATATTCGTGATATTTTATAATACAAAATAATTGCGAATATTCGGCAAATGCGGAAGGAGCACTCTGATTGGCTCAAAATATTTGTGATATATTACAATACAAAATAATTGCGAATATTCGGCAAATGCGGAAGGAGCACTCTGATTGGCTCAGAATATTCTTGATATATTACAATACAAAATAATTGCGAATATTCGAGAAATGCGGAATGGAGCACTCTGATTGGCTCAGAATATTCTTGATATTTTATCGTAATTTCGCAAAAATGCGAATGAGAAATTTATTGCGGAATTTCGACAGTAACACTCTGAAATCGAATATATGTGTTATTTTAGCTAAAAACAATATTGCGAATTTCTCGAAAATAATCGCGCGATATCGCTATTGCCGAATAATCGCATTGCGATTTATCGGCAATATAAATTGATCGCTGCAGCTACTCGGCCCAAGGTCTCTAATCATACCAGCAATGCTTTTAGACGTCGATGGGGATCTCTAGGATGTGATCTGTTCTAAAAAAAAAATAGAAAAAATACGAATATTCGAAATAGCGAATATTCACCGCGAAATTCGGAATATATCGCGAATACTCGAATATGCCATATTCGAGCCAAATATTTGCAATACGAATATTCGTGAGCAACACTAATATTAACCTATAAAATGAGCACTTTTGTTTTTTCATGTTCATGTCCTATAGACTTTAACAGTGTTCGCGTGTTCGAACAAATGTTCTGCTGCCAACCGAACTGGGGTTGTTCGGCTCATCCCTACCTGGGAGTGGTGGTTGAGAATTTATGAGTTTCGTGTACTTCCAATGTTGAATCTTTTCTTTGCAGATCACTTGCGGGACACAACTTGCCATTCATTTGTTGAGAGCGGCTGGGGCAGGATAGGGAGTTGAAGATGGTTTTGGGGAAGGTACTATTCCCCACAGTTGGAGATCTTGTAGACCTTCCTCCTGAGTCGTTACCAAGGATGTGGATCCATTGTGCATGATAGATAGGGATGCTGGATATTTTCATTTGTGAGGAATGTTGTGGTTTCTCAATGCATTTATTAGTTTAACTAGGATTCCTGCATCTTTGGAGAGTGTATCGTGACAAGTCAGGAACCAATTGTATGCTAGCATAACCCTCTGGAAGGTTGTTGGCCTCCTTGAAAATAGAGATGATCAGTTCTTTTGATTGGTAAATGTGTACCCTCATCAGAACGTCGGCAGTTCAGGGGCTTCAAATTAGTGTTTTGGTAATCTGTAGATTCTGCCTATAGATAGCTCTGTAGAAGATAGAGAGGGTGCCAAAGCTGAAAAGAGATCCTTGACATATTGCTGCAGCTGGGTGGCAGGAATGGTCTCAGGAATTCCTCTAATTTTTATATTATTCCTTCTGTACCTGTCCTCCAGGTCCACCACCTTGGCCTTGACCCATACAATGTCTTCAGCATGTTGTGTGTAAGTGTCCACTATTGAGTTGAATGATGAGGTGTATTCCCCCATAGAAGATTCCACTCTGTAACTCTGTTTTCCAGGATATGTACATCCTGGCAGAATTGTTTCATACATTCCATCATTTCTGACTGTAGTGATGATCTTAGGCCGCGTAAACACGATGAGACATGTCCGCTCAAACATGTCCGACGGACCATTTGCAGCGGACACGTCTCATCGGATTTTGGTCCGATGGCGTATACACGCCATCGGATGAAAATCCCCTCGTGCTGAGGATGCGGTGACGTGGCGTTGATGCTGCCACGTCACCACTCCAGGAAGTAAAATACTTCCACGCATGCGTCAAATTCGACGCATGCGCAGAGATTTCTGTCCACTGGTTAGTATACTAACCAGCGGACATATCCGACGGACATGTCTCCGGCGGACAAATTTCAAAGCATGCTTTGAAATTTGTCCGCTGGGAGAACATGTCCGCTAGCCCGTACACACGATCGGAGATGTCTGCTGAAACGGTCCATCGGACCAGTTTCAGCAGATAAATTTGATCGTATGTACGCGGCCTAAGAGAAATCAGAACCCCTTTCAACATAGTGTCTGATATGGGTTGTCCCAGTGTGGGAAAGGCATCTGTGGGATCTGTATTAGATTGGTATAGGGCTGTGGCATGTGTTTGTGTTAGACCTAGATCTATGTCTACCCCCTGTTGTTGCCCTGTTGAGTCCCGGTGAGGATTTGCTTCAGCAGGGCTCCTAGTGGAAGGAGTGGAAGAGCCAGAGGATTCTCCACTGTCAGGGTTACCTACCTGCTGGGTGCCCAGTGCAGAGATTCCACCACTGTTAACTCTGTGCTGCTCGTGCGGCCACAATTCGCCACCATTTAGTTGTAACCTGGATCCTACCGGCTGGTAGAGACTCGCCAGCTTACGGACTTGCTGACGGTATTTCTTCCAGTGTCGTAATAGCTCTCGGTGCCGGAGTGTGGCGGCGGGGAGATATGGCCCATGTATCGGGTAAAGGTGCCCTCTAATGCATGAAGTCCCGGGTGGTCAAGCGGAGTGGCTGTTTCATGCGGCCATCTTCTTCACCAGACACCACGCCCCCCCAAGAGGAGGGACCCTTTCTTGATCCTGTCATTGCCCTATGTTAAAGGGACATAGGCTGTTTCCCTCACTAATGGGTAACCACCCCATCCTTTTTTGTTGGGGGGGGGGGGTTATTATTACATTTTTTTAATGGGAAATTAAATGGTCTAGCAGAATGTTCTCATAAAGAATCACTGTTTTTTTTTTACAGTTTATTTTACATTTGTAACTGGCAACAAAGAAAAACAACATGAAATAACTAACAATTGTAACTCTTCAGTTGGATCAATACAGTCTATAAAATTAGTTATGAAACCAGTACTTTCTGATTCAGGATTCAAAAATATAAACATATAAATAAACTTGAATGAAAAAGGTGTTTATATGAAAAAAAATGTTTTACTCTTTCCCACATTTCATGTACAGCATACATATATTGAATATGGAAAATGTTTTGTAAATGCTTGATGTAAAATTCATGCACTTAAACATATAAGTAGTTCATAATGTTTATTTTATTAGAATATGATTACAGTTTTGTTTCTGCAGAAAATATGCTTGAAGTCATATTTTTGCTGCCAGTGAAATTCACACTTTTATTGAAGCTTAAACTAAGCTGACAGTTTACTACAGCATGGGGGCACATGCATAAATTAATAAGGCCAGATGTCCTATAAATGAGAAAAAGCAAAAATCTCAATTAAAAGTCTCCATTTGGAGGGGAAGAAAATTGCCTGCAATGAAATCCTGAGCAATGCTAAGCTAAAGAATCCGCCTGTCAAAACAGTTACTTTAAAGTCATAATGGCAAATTATTAAACCTTAGAAGCTGCATAATAATAATTACTGATAGTAAATATTTCATATGTATGATGATTTATGTTTAAAGGTCTATTTTGCTTTCTTATGATTGGTAAAATACTCTCTCTGTGTACCAAATACACAACATTTGTTGATAAAATATTAAAGTATAATTTCTTAGAAAATGGAATAAGCTTTGGAATTAATTTCATAAATAACATTGCATTTTAAAGGATATATAGTAGGTTCTACACAACCAAAAGGACTTCGTTGTAGTTCAAGGATCTGTACTTTCAGACATTCTTTACTTCTCTCTGTGTCCTTAATGCATTATGATTACTTTACCATGAACTCTAAATACATTTTTGAGCATGCATATATCTCTAGAATAAAATATCTACCACTGGTTGCTTCCTTCCACCCTATTTTAGTACTCAACACAACTAGTTCTTCTTGATTTAAACTTGGGACTCTAATCATTGGGATGATTAGAATGAAATATAATGAATAATTTTCTTTATGCCATAACACATTTTAAAATAGCTCAAAAGGTTGCTCAGTGTATACAAATATGTGTATTTATTTTGTGTTTATTTAACTGAACTATTTCAGCTACAACTATTTATAATACAAGATGGTTAAAATATTTCACATTAATGTAACTGATCAAATTTTGACAAACCATTGATTTCATGATACATACTTTGTGTATAGAATAAAAAAGAATGTTTCCACTTTTATATCTTGTCAACAGATCGCAGAACTGAAGCATGATCAGTATTGTCATGTTGTTTAGGTTCTCCTCTATCACATTGGTTGTCTGCAAGTTAATAGAGTCATTGCTTTTCTACTCCCTATATGTGCTACACCCTTGTCTGTATGATTAAAGCAAATATAAATACTTTTTTTTTTGTTTTCGATTCATCTTCAGCTTGTCCTTACAAACATTACCACTGAGGGAGAAAGTGAGGGGAAGTGAGGGGGAATCCAAAAGCAAGAGGTGAAAATAGCTCATTCATTTGGGGCAATTGTTTCAGTGTAAAATGGGAATTACCCTCAGAAAATTAAGAAAAATCTTTGCTGTGGGACAGAGACAGCAAAAAATACCCTGAAGGGCATTTAGCCTTCCTTACTCCATCCAACATTAAACAAAAATGCCTTCATATAACATTAAACAATATACTGTGGGAAGTAAAAAGGAGTGTGAATTAGAATAAATTGTCTACCATTTTCTTGCCTTCTGCAACTATGAAAAAAATATTGTTAAAGCTAAGCTATTGATCATTTTAATAGGGCTTACAGGGCTTACCTTAGCTTTATCAGCAACATTCATACTTAGGGTAATAATTTTGATCGAAAGTGTTTTGCTGCTTTTTACCAAACATTTTTAGAAGTTGCATTTGCCTGCTGTAATAAAGGTTAAAAGGGTAAACAATGGCATTTCCATTCACCTGTTTTACATAATATAACTAAGCTTTAGTAGAGAACACATATTTCTAATTTTTGATTGCTCAACAGCTTTTAATGTTGCGGCACTAAACTGAAGAAGGAATTACTAAGTTGTAAAATGAATGAAGGATGTAATAAATGGGCTTTTAATACTCTAACAAAATTAATAACATTGTGTTAAAATGTGTTTCCTTCAAAAACTCATAATAGCTCGATTGGTATCCTTTCAACTTCTTGAATTTGCTTTCTTGTTTAAATAACCAAATGTTAATTCAGTTTCCATTTTAATCATTTACATCTAATTTTCAAATGTATAAATGTCGAGTTTGTTTGTACTTGTATTGATTTTAATTCAGATAAACAGTTTTAAATTATGTATTTATATTATTTATATTGTTTCTTTGCATATAAAAATTCTTGCAAAGATATAATTCTTCATGTGCTCAATGTATTTATATCCAACAAGTGGAAGAGATATATAATTTTTTCAATTGCCTCAGGCACTCAAAGGACTTCATCAGATAAAATGTTTAATCCATACCAGTATGAATTCAACATTTTAACTACTATTTCACTCCTCTTCTAGAGCCTTTTGAGTGTCCAGAATTTCTGTAACTAATATCTCATCATATCTGAGCGCACAAAGACAGTGACCCTGTGATAAGGGCAGTTACAACATAATTTCTGCTTTGTTTGTTTTTTAAAGTAAAAGCCCAGTATGCAGTTTCCATTCAGACATGCTGTCTCCAATTGACAGAGCTGTACAGAGAACAATGAGACTATTCTACAATACAGTATATAGAAAACAATGGGCAGGTAAAAAGTCTGCCTATCTTTTGTGGTGTGACTGTTTCTGAAAGCGGAGTTCCACCCAAAAATGGAACTTCAACTTTTCGGATTTCACCCCCCTCCTGTGTCACATTTGGCACCTTTCAGGGGGGAGGGGGGCATATACCTGTATAATCCAGGGATTTTCTCCCACTTCCGGGCATAGATAGCTGCAGTATCCGTAGCTATCTATGCCATGTCCAGCCCCTCCTCTGCCCCCCTGCTGTCTTCTAGGAGACACACAGGTCCCAAAAGACAGCAGGGACCAGTGAGATTGTGCAGTGTGACTGGCGCATGTGCAGTTGGGAACTAGGCTTTAAAGCTGCAAGGCTTCACTTCCTAAATTTCTTTACCGAAGATGATGGCGCCTCCACCGGAGAGCCAAGAGATAGATCGGCTTTGTGTGAGGACATTGCAGGTGCCCTGGACAGGTAAGTGTCCATATTTTAAAAGGCAGCAGCTGCAATATTTGTAGCTGCTGACTTTAAAAAAAAAACAATCGGAAGAACTCTTCTGTAAGCAAAAAAGTGGATGGTGATTTTGCTACTCATTTATTGTACATTTGCTCTTCCATTGACTGCTAATCTAGATTCTCCATTCATCAATAAGATATTTGTGGTATTTATAATACAGCTACTAGGCCCAACCTGTTTGTCTGAATTTCCACTAGGTTTATTTTATGTTTTGTTTATGCTGTTTGGATGCTTGCACTTGTTTCCAGGAATATGGAAGAATAAACCATAATCTTTGTTTTGAACCGTCCTCGGCTGCCTCTCTGTATAGATCAGTGTCTAGTGAACCCACCCAGGGGGTCACACACACCCGCTACTGAGCTAACCCCTTACACATGGTGGAGAATGCAGGCACTTAAAGTAAACCCAAAATGGAGGAGATACTGAAACAGCTGGCTATAGCAAATGCAAATCAACAGCAGACAAATGCAGGTTTGCAGCAGAGCCTTGCAGCTCAACAACAGGCTCACCAAGAGAGCATTGCAGCTCACTAAGAGAGCATTGCAGCTCAACAACAGGCTCACCAATAGAGCATTGCAGCTCACCAAGAGAGCATTGCAGCTCAACAACAGGCTCACCAAGAGAGCATTGCAGGCTTGAAACAGAGACACCAGCAGCAAATGGAGGCCATCGTGAAACAGCTTCAGAGACAGCAGACCGAGGCTGGGAATCAGACCAGTAACATACCAACTTTTCGGGTAAGCCAAAGATGACTGCAGATGATGAACCTGAGATGTTTCTGACCACGTTTGAGAGAACAGCGGAAAAAGAGAGTTGGCCTAAACAGTGGGCTGGACTAGTGGCCCCCCTATTATCTGGAGAAGCCCAAAGGGCATATTTTGATTTGGAGCTTGCAGATGCAAAAAACTATGATCGGTTAAAAGAGGAAATATTGGCACGTTTTGGTGTAACCCTGGATGTCCGTGCTCAGTGGGTCCACAATTGGAGTTATCAGCTGAGGAAGCCACCTCGGTCGCAGATGTATGACCTCATCCATTTGGCTAGGAAATGGCTGCAGCCAGAAATTCTGTCTGGACCAAAAATTTTGGAGCGAGTAGTCATGGACACATTTCTTAGGTCTCTTCCTAACACCCTGCAGAAGTGGGTGAGCCACGGTGGTCCGGAAACCACAGACAAACTAGTAGACCTGTTCGAAAGGTACCTAACAACAAAGAATTTGTCCTCTTTCCCCAGAGACGCACAGACTTTCCACCCCAAGACCAGACCCTCCCCACATATAGGTAAGACTGCATCAAGGGGGGTGGAGAGAGGGACCAAAGAGCAACTAGAGGTATTATCGGGACTACTGCTAATGTTTGGCGAGAGCGGCCTGGAAGACCCATCCCACCGGAGAGGACCAGAAGGTTGATTTGTTACCATTGCCGGGAAGAGGGACATGTAGCAGCGGTTTGCCCAGCGGGTGATGAACCCATGCAGTGTGACTTTCTGACAGAGAGATGACAGTCCCTTTTTGCAACCACATGCATTGCAGTAAAGGGGAATGAGAAACCTTTATGTAGAATGTGCTTAGATGGTAAAGATGTTGTGGTATTGTTGGATTCAGGTAGCCTGGTCGCCTTAGTGAAAAGTGATCTAGTGGTGGGAAAAACCTTACATCCTAGGAAAATGGCTGTAGTTTGTGTACATGGGGACACTCGAGAATATCCGGTGGCTACGGTTTCCTTTGAAACCTCCCTCGGTAACTTGTGTCACCAAGTGGGTTTAGTTCCCAAACTGCCACATGATGCCATTATGGGAAGGGATTTCCCAAAGTTCTGGGAACTCTGGGATTGCCCAGATTCCCCAGTAGGTGGTTCTTCTGAGCCTGAAACATCTACTCCAGAATCCTCTAACTGTGAGGATTCTCCTGAGTTTTTCGTTCTCAGTCTTAGCAGGGGAAACACCAGTCCCTAGGGAGGAGCCTGCTATGTCAGAAGAGGAACAGCGGCCGATAGGGTTTGATGACCTCGATGTGCACAGAGAAAATTTTATCACTGAGCAATTGAAGGACCCCACATTGCTAAGAGCCCGGGAGAATGTAGTGAAGATAGATGGGGAGTTAGTTAACCCTGACATGAGGGTTGCCCTCCCTTACTTCATTATTGAAAGGGACCTGTTATATCAAGTGTCACAGGACAGAGGATAGAGGATAGAGGACACTATTGAGCAACTGGTAGTGCCTAAACCGTACCACAAGATGGTTTTGGAACTGGCCCATGAGCACATTCTTGGGGGACATTTGGGAGCAGAAAAAACCCGGGAGAGAATCACCCAGAGGCCTGGGATCACTAAAGAAGTGGAATTGTACTGCTCTTCCTGTCCAGTGTGTCAGATTACTGCACCCATGCCACATTTCCGCAGTTCGTTGGTACCCCTGCCCATTATCGAGGTCCCTTTTAAGAGGATCGCCATGGACTTGGTTGGCCTCTTACTGAAGTCCACTAGAGGGCACCAGCACATCTTGGTAATAATGGACTATGCCACCCGTTACCCAGAAGCGATTCCTCTCCGAAACACCTCTGCTAAAACCATTGCCAAAGAGTTATTTCAGGTTTTCAGCCGTGTGGGTCTTCCTAAGGAAGTTCTAACTGACCAGCGCACCCCGTTTATGTCTAGGGTGACCAGAGAACTTTGTAAACTCCTGAAAGTGACCCGATTACGTACATCAGTATATCACCCTCAAACATATACGGGTTAGTGGAAAGGTTTAATAAAACTTTAAAACAAATGTTGAGGAAGGTGGTGGATAAAGACGGAAAGAATTGGGATTATCTGCTCACTTATCTGATGTTTGCCAAATGAGAGGTTCCCCAATCGTCCACAGGGTTCTCTCCGTTTGAGCTACTGTATGGGAGGCACCCCCGGGGCCTACTGGACATTGCCAGGGAAACATGGGAGAGTGAGAGTTCCCCTCATCGAAGTGTGATTGAACATGTGGCACAAATGCAAGATAGAATTGCCCAAGTGATGCCGATTGTGAAGGTTCATTTACCCCAAACCCAGTTGGCTCAACAAAGGATTTACAATCGTGGGGCCCAGGTCACTTCCTTTGCACCTGGTGATAGGGTGTTGGTGCTGGTCCCCACGGT
Source organism: Rana kukunoris (assembly GCA_029574335.1). NCBI lineage: Eukaryota > Metazoa > Chordata > Amphibia > Anura > Ranidae > Rana > Rana kukunoris. The sequence continues at coordinate 351,855,126 of CM056053.1, read as the reverse complement.
CGAAAGTAAATTCCTAGCCAAATGGCAGGGTCCCTATGAAGTGTTGGGCAAAATGAGGGTGGTGAACTATAAAATTAGCCAACCGGGAAGACGAAAACCTGAGCAGCTCTATTACGTAAACTTGTTGAAACCATGGAAGGATAAAGAGTCCTTTGTCGCTAAGACTACCCGATTTCCTGCTCCATTTAACCTGGCTGTACCTGAAGTTGGGATAGCGGAGACTCTGTCCAAAACTCAGCAACAGGAGGTTAAAGAATTTGTGCTCCGTAATAGGGAGAAATTTTCAGACCTGCCAGGTTGGGTCCCTGGAGTTAAACATGACGTTATCACCACACCAGGGGATAAGGTCAAGTTGAAGCCTTATAGAATTCTAGAAGCCCAGCGAATGGGAATTCGCCAGGAAGTAAAAAAAAATGCTTGAGCTGGGCATGATAGAAAAGTCAAATAGTGATTCGTCCAGTCCCATTGTCTTAGTGCCTAAACCAGATGGAAGTTGGCGGTTTTGTAATGACTTTTGCCACCTGAATAAAGTCACTAAGTTTGACATCTATCCTATGCCCCGCATAGATAAACTGATTGGTCGCCTAGGTACATGACGACGTTAGACCTGACCAAGGGTTATTGGCAAATTCCTCTCTCTGAGTCGGCCAAGGAAAAAACAGCATTTGTAACTCCAGACGGATCTTTCCAATATCGGAGGATGCCTTTTGGGTAGGGTTGAGCGAACCCGAACTGTAAAGTTCGGGTTCGGTACGGACTTTGTTTTTTTTTTGTACCCGAACCCGAATAATTGGAAAAGTTCGGGCTCGGGTTCGGAGTTCGGCTATGTTATGGCGCGCTGCACGGCAGCCAATCGCCATTCGTTTTACAACTGTGACTAGGAAGTGATCACAGCCATGTCTACTAATGGCATGGCTGTGATTGGCCAGTGCAGCATGTGATCCAGCATTTGACCGGCCTCTATATCAGATAGAGGCACACAGCACAGCTAGTCACTTTGCTTTAGCTAGTGCAGGGAGAGGATGCTGATGATTAAGGGACAGTGTCAGATAGGTTTATCCTGATTCAGCAATCTACAACTGCACTATTTATTTCTGTGAGATCTGCCTCTTTTCGTTTAGGGACTGTGCATTACATTGTTTAGGGCTCGTCACTCTGCATGAGCTAGTATAGGGAAAAGCTGCTGTTGATTGAGGGACAGTGTCAGATAGGTATATGCTGCTTCAGAAATCTTCACCAGCACTGTTTATTTCTGTGAGATCTGCATGTTATAAATCAGGGAGAGGTTCCAGCTATTTTCTATAGGGACAGCAATATATAGGTGACTCTGCCTATTTTACCAGCACTCCACCTGTTACCTGTGATCTACTGTGTGTATCCAGTACATAGTTCAGGGAGATATTCCAGCTATTTTCTATAGGGACAGCAATATATAGGTGACACTGCTATTTCACCAGCACTCCACCTGTTACCTGTGATCTACTGTGTGTGTCCAGTACATAGTTCAGGGAGAGGTTCCAGCTATCTTCTATAGGGACAGCAATATATAGGTGACTCTGCCTATTTCACCAGCACTCCACCTGTCCCCTGTGATCTACTGTGTGTGTCCAGTACATAGTTCAGGGAGAGGTTCCAGCTATCTTCTATAGGGACAGCAATATATAGGTGACTCTGCCTATTTCACCAGCACTCTATCTGTTACCTGTAATCTACTGTGTGTGTCCAGTACATAGTTCAGGGAGAGGTTCCAGCTATTTTTCTATAGGGACAGCAATATATAGGTGACTGCCTATTTCACCAGCACTCCACCTGTTACCTGTGATCTACTGTGTGTATCCAGTACATAGTTCAGGGAGAGGTTCCAGCTATTTTCTATAGGGACAGCAATATATAGGTGACTCTGCCTATTTCACCAGCACTCCACCTGTCCCCTGTGATATACTGTCTGTGCAGTACATTGTTTAGGTCTAGGTTCATGCTTCTTGCTATTGGGAAAGAATTATATGGGCGAATCTCTGCATATTACACCATATTACACTATTGTTGTATTTAAAAAACACCCATTTAGGGCAAGATCCTAAATTTGAGAAATATGAGGAGAACGTCAAATAAGGGACGTGGCCGTGGCCGTGGTGCTGCTGGTGGAGCTCCTGTTACAGGGAGAGGACTTGGTCAATCTGTGCCAGCTACACGCACAAGTGAAACACCTTTCTCAGGTGTGAGTAGGCGACAGAGCCTGCAGCGGTATTTGGTCGGGCCTAATCCAGGAGGCCAGGAGCAGAAAAGGCGGTAGTAGATTGGGTTGCTGACAGTGACTCCAGTTCCTTCACATTGTCTCCCAACCAGTCTTGTGCTGAAAGTTCAGAGTTGGCGCCTGCAGCCAATGTCCACCATCAGTCTTTCACCTTACCCCCTTGCAAATCAGCCAAGCAGTCTGAGCCCCAAATCATGCAGCAGTCTCTTCTGCTTTTTGATGAGTCTGTTAGCATGTGTTCCCAGGGCCATCCACCTAGCCCAGCCCCAGAAGTGGAAGAGATTGAGTGCACCGGTGCCCAACCACTTATATTTCAAGATGAGTACATGGAGGGACCATCACAGCATGTGTTCGATGATGATGAAACACAGTTGCCAACTGCTGGTGTTTTTGCAATTGTGCAGACCGACAAGGAGGGCAGTGGTGAAGAGTGGGTGGAAGGTGATGTGGAGGACGATGAGGTCCTCGACCCGACATGGAATCAACCTCATGCAGGTGACCCATGTAGTTCGGAGGAAGAGGCGGTGGTCGCACAGAGCCACCAGCACAGCAGAAGAGGGGGCAGAGTGCCAAAGCAGAGCGTCCGTCCCCTAGACAGTACGCCTGCTACTGCCCAACGCAGCAAGGGACAGAGCACACCAAAGCCAGGTCCAAGGAGTTCCATAGCATGGCAGTTCTTCACACAGTGTGCTGATGACAAGACACGAGTGGTTTGCACGTTGTGCAATCAGAGGCTGAAGCAAGGCATAAACGTTCCCAACCTGAGCACAACCTGCATGACCAGGCATCTAAGTGCAAAGCACGAGCTGCAGTGGAATAGACACCTCAAAAACCAAGAAAGGTCTCTGGCTCCTCCTGCTTCCTCTTCTGCATTAGTCTCGGGCCTCTTGGCCTCTTCATCCACCTCTGTAGTGACAGTGCCACCTGCCACCCCTCAATTAGAGGACCGGCAAGCAACACTACCATCCCTTCCCTGCACAACCAAGTGGGGGACAAAATCAGATGTGCACTGCGCAACGCCATCTGTGCCAAGGTCCACCTAACTACGGATACGTGGACCAGTAAACACGGTCAGGGACGTTATATCTCCCTAACAGCGCACTGGGTAAATGCAGTGGCGGCTGGGCCTGAGGCGGATAGCAGTATGGCGCATTTCCTTCCACCACCGAGGATTGCAGGGCGCTTCAGTTTGCCTCATGTTCCTAACTCCTCCTACTCCGCTTCCTCATCCAGTCAGCGTAACAAATTCACCACCAACTTCAGCACAGCCATGGGTAAACGCCAGCAGGTTTTAAAACATCCTGTTTGGGGGGAAAAAACAGGAGTTGTTGAGGGACATGGAACAACAGACTGATGAGTGGTTGGCATCAGTGAGCCTCAAACCGGGCCTGGTGGTGTGCGATAACAGGCGAAATCTCGTAGCAGCTCTGGGCCTAGCCGGTTTGACGCACATCCCTTGCCTGGCACATGTGCTGAATTTGGTGGTGCAGAGGTTCCTGAAAACGTACCCCGATCTGCCACAGCTGCTGCAGAAAGTGCGGGCTGTCTGTGCGCACTTTCGGCGTTCTCACCCTGCTGCTGCTCGCCTGTCAGTGCTCCAGCGTTGGAGCGCTGACCTTCCCGCCTTCCCGTCCATCACCGCCTCATATGTGATGTGCCCACAAGGTGGAACTCCACCTTGCACATGCTGGCCAGACTGTGCGAGAAGCAGCAGGCGATAGTGGAGTTTCAGCTGCAGCATGCACGCGTGAGTCGCTCTGCGGAACAGAACCACTTCACCACCAATAACTGGGCCTCCATGTGAGACCTGTGTGCCTTGTTGCGCTGTTTCGAGTACTCCACCAACATGGCCAGTGCCGATGACGCCGCTCTCAGCGTGACTATCCCAGTTCTATGCCTCCTTGAAAAAACGCTACGGGCGATGATGGAACAGGATGTGGCACCGGAGGAGGAGGAGGAGGAATCGGGATCATTTCCAAGGCTTTCAGGGCAGTCATTCACAAGTGGCTCCGAGGGTGGGTTCATGCACCAACAAAGGCCAGGTACACAATTGTCCAGCAAGGGCACAGTTCTGGAGGATGGCGCGGTGGAGGATGAGGAGGAGGAAGACATGGAGGAGGAGGAGAAGGAACCATGTTCACAGCAGGATGGCATCCAGACCAGCTCATGGCCATCACTGGTGGGATACAGAAGACACAGATGATACACCTCCCACAGAGGACAGCTTTTCATTGCCTCTGGGCAGCCTGGCACACATGAGCGATTACATGCTGCAGTGTCTCGGCAACGACCGGCGTGTTTCACACATTTTGACAGGTGCTGATTACTGGGTGGCCACGCTGCTGGATCCCCGTTACAAGGACAATGTACCGTCCTTAATTCCGTCACTGGAGCGTGAACGCAAGATGCGCGAGTACAAGCGCACGCTGGTAGACACACTGCTGGTGCAATTCCCACCTGGCAGTGGGGGCACAGTGGAAGCACAAGGCGAAGGCAGAGGAGGAGGAAGAGGTCGCCAACGCAGAAGGGGCACCACCAGCACCTCAGAAGGGCAGGGTTAGCATGGCCGAAATGTGGAAAAGCTTTGTCAGCACGCCACAACAAACAGCTCCACCAGCTGATATGGAACGTTTTAGCAGGAGGCAGCATTTCAGCAACATGGTGGAGCAGTATGTGTGCACACGCCTACACGCACTGAATGACGGCTATGCCCCGCTTAAACTTCTGGGTCTCCAAATTGGGCACATGGTCTGAGCTTGCCCTTTACACCTTGGAGGTGCTGGCCTGCCCTCCGGCCAGTGTATTGTCTGAAAGTGTATTTAGCACGGCAGGGGGCGTTATCACAGACAAGCGCAGCCGCCTGTCCAGAGCCAATGTGGACAAGCTCACGTTCATTAAAATGAACCAGGCATGGATCCCAGAGGACTTGTCCGTACCTTGTGCAGAATAGACACCGGGCCGGCCTTACCCAGCCATTGTTTTTTTTCTGATCTTTCTAGGGTTGCCATCTCATCCCTTTAAAAGCAAAAACATATTAATTACACAGGTTCTTTGGCTGATTAAGGTGCTGCTAATTAAACTCACTTAGTGCCTTATCGACAGTAAATTAGCCCCAGAACCTGTGTAATTACTCTGTGTTTAGGTTTAAAGGGATGAGGTAGCAACCCTAGATCTTTGGAAACAGCAGGGGGTGCTGATAATTGAAGCAAAAAAATTTAATCACAAACTAGTGCAATAAATGCATCTACATCAAAGGAGATGCCTAACAATAAAGTGCAAATGTGTGCAATATTGAGCAAATAAATATAAATGAATAAATCATAAATAGATATGTCCATAAAATTGTGCAGAAATCAAACGTCCATATACTGTGCAAAAAGTGGTTGTGTTTCAAAGAGCCTTGTAAATTGCACTCTGACATGCAGGTGATCAAAAATAAGGATTTCCACCTTCACCGACTAAAAACACCAACAGTGTGTGTAAAGAATGGCTCCTTACCACAACCTATTGACCTTTCTCGTTAGAAAAGAGGTCAGACTGAGCTTAATGTCTCCACGGACGGTTGATAGCCGGGAGTCGCTTGGTTCAATTCGTTAGACATCATAGGGCAAAAAAACACAGAGAAATACCGCCATAGCATAATAACGTTTAATTAAAAAACATGGATAAAACACAGCTGATGGCTTTGGTCTAGAGAAATATGCGTCCTAGCTGGGGAGACGATCGCGTGCGCTCCACCTCACTTGAGTTGAGAACCAGCTGGACCGGAAGATGCTGTGCGTGGTCACGTACTGCCTCGAAGTACGTTTCAATGTGGCGTCATCAGGAAGCGCCATCTTTTACCCTATGATGTCTAACGAATTGAACCAAGGGACTCCAGGCTATCAACCGTCTGTGGAGACATTAAGCTCAGTCTGACCTCTTTTCTAACGAGAAAGGTCAATAGGTTGTGGTAAGGAGCCATTCTTTACACACACTGTTGGTGTTTTTAGTCGGTGAAGGTGGAAATCCTTATTTTTGATCACCTGCATGTCAGAGTGCAATTTACAAGGATCTTTGAAACACAACCACTTTTTGCACAGTATATGGACGTTTGATTTCTGCACAATTTTATGGACATATCTATTTATGATTTATTCATTTATATTTATTTGCTCAATATTGCACAAATTTGCACTTTATTGTTAGGCATCTCCTTTGATGTAGATGCATTTATTGCACTAGTTTGTGATTTAATTTGTTTGCTTCAATTATTAGCGCCCCCTGCTGTTTCCATTTATCTATTCATACTCTGAATTTTGGGGTGCAGCTCAATCACTATATATACATCAGCTCTCTCTCTCTCTCTCTATATATATATATATATATATATATATATATATATATATATATATATATATATATATATATATATTATTTTTAACCTAGTTTGGAGCGAGATCCTTACCCTACCAACCCTAGATCTTTCTCACTCTTTTGGGGTTTACCCTAATTTAAAAAAATACATATATTAAAAACCAAAACCTGCTGTGTTGGCTACCTCCTCCTCCTCCACCACCGCCGCTTCCACCTCCACCGCCACATCCACCTCAACCTCCTAATACATATGGACCTCGTCCTCCTAGGTCAAAATGATTTTATTTTTCATTTTAATTTTTTTTTTATGTTATTTTAAGTTATTTCCCTATCCACATTTATTTTCAGAGTACTTGCCATGCTCTTCCCGACATTTTGCAAAATGTTTTTTTTTTATGTTGTTTTAAGTTATTTCCCTATCCACATTTATTTTCAGAGTACTTGCCATGCTCCTCTCGACATTTTGCTGCCATTTGCAGCCCTCCAGCCCCCTCCCTTCGTTTTTTAGAGACATTTTTGTAGTCAAAAGTCTGGGTCCCCATTGACTTCAATGGGGTTCGGGTCAAAGTTCCGGGTCAGAATTTTTTTTTCAAAGTCCGGGTTCGGGTCCGAATCCAAACATCCAGGTGTCCGCTCAACTCTACTTTTGGGTTACAGAATGCTCCTGCCACATTTCAACGCACCATGGATAAGACCCTTCGACCTCATCGAGCCTATGCTGCTGCATACCTCGATGACGTTGTCATCCACAGTGAGGATTGGGACTCACACTTACCAAAAGTTCAGGCTGTGTTGGATTCCATCTGGAAACCTGGGTTTACAGTCAATCCAAAAAAAAACTACCCTTGGGCTAGTCTAATCAAGCTCCAAATAAACAAAGTTGAGGCTATTCAGGATTGGCCACGTCCCACCAACAAGAAACAGGTTAGTGCATTTTTGGGGATCGTGGGTTATTATCGCCGCTTTATCCCCCATTTTGCCTTATAGGCTGCTCCCCTGACCAATTTGACCAAAAGGGAAGGAGTCTGTCATGACCAAATGGACTCCCGAAGCAGAAACAGCTTTTCAGGCTAAAACAGGCCTTATGTAGTCAGCCAGTTTTAAATTCGCCTGATTTTTCATGGGACTTTGTGGTTCAGACAGATGCGTCAAATGTGGGGTTAGGAGCTGTACTATCCCAGATTATCAAGGGGGAGGAACACCCTGTTATGTACAGTGCAGAAAATAAGTATTTGAACACCCTGCTATTTTGCAAGTTCTCCCACTTGGAAATCATGGAGGGGTCTGAAATTGTCATCGTAGGTGCATGTCCACTGTGAAAGACATAATCAAAAAAAAAATTCCAGAAATCACAATGTATGATTTTTTTAACTATTTATTTGTATGATACAGCTGCAAATAAGTATTTGAACACCTGAGAAAATCAATGTTAATATTTGGTACAGTCGCCTTTGTTTGCTATTACAGAGGTCAAACGTTTCTTGTAGTTTTTCACCAGGTTTGCACACACTGGAGGAGGGATTTTGGCCCACTCCTCCACACAGATCTTCTCTAGATCAGTCAGGTTTCTGGGCTGTCGCTGAGAAACACTGAGTTTGAGCTCCCTCCAAAGATTCTCTATTGGGTTTAGGTCTGGAGACTGGCTAGGCCACGCCAGAACCTTGATATGCTTCTTACAGAGCCACTCCTTGGTTATCCTGGCTGTGTGCTTCGGGTCATTGTCATGTTGGAAGACCCAGCCTCGACCCATCTTCAAAGCTCTAACTGAGGGAAGGAGGTTGTTGCCCAAAATCTCGCAATACATGGCCCCGGTCATCCTCTCCTTAATACAGTGCAGTCCCCCTGTCCCATGTGCAGAAAAACACCCCCAAAGCATGATGCTACCACCCCCATGCTTCACAGTAGGGATGGTGTTCTTGGGATGGTACTCATCATTCTTCTTCCTCCAAACACGGTTAGTGGAATTATGACCAAAAAGTTCCATTTTGGTCTCTACTGACCACATGACTTTCTCCCATGACTCCTCTGGATCATCCAAATGGTCATTGGCAAACTTAAGATGGGCCTTGACATGTGCTGGTTTAAGCAGGGGAACCTTCCGTGCCATGCATGATTTCAAACCATGACGTCTTAGTGTATTACCAACAGTAACCTTGGAAACGGTGGTCCCAGCTCTTTTCAGGTCATTGACCAGCTCCTCCCGTGTAGTCCTGGGCTGATTTCTCACCTTTCTTAGGATCATTGAGACCCCACGAGGTGAGATTTTGCATGGAGCCCCAGTTGGAGGGAGATTGACAGTCATGTTTAGCTTCTTCCATTTTCTAATGATTGCTCCAACAGTGGACCTTTTTTCACCAAGCTGCTTGGCAATTTCCCCGTAGCCCTTTCCAGCCTTGTGGAGGTGTACAATTTTGTCTCTAGTGTCTTTGGACAGCTCTTTGGTCTTGGCCATGTTAGTAGTTGGATTCTTACTGATTGTATGGGGTGGACAGGTGTCTTTATGCAGCTAATGACCTCAAACAGGTGCATTTAATTTAGGATAATAAATGGAGTGGAGGTGGACATTTTAAAGGCAGACTAACAGGTCTTTGAGGGTCAGAATTCTAGCTGATAGACAGGTGTTCAAATACTTCTTTGCAGCTGTATCATACAAATAAATAGTTAAAAAAAATCATAAATTGTGATTTCTGGAAATTTTTTTTTTGATTATGTCTCTCACAGTGGACATGCACCTACGATGACAATTTCAGACCCCTCCATGATTTCCAAGTGGGAGAACTTGCAAAATAGCAGGGTGTTCAAATACTTATTTTCTGCACTGTACCTCAGCCGAAAGTTGAAGGCCCATGAGGAGAATATTACCACCATTGAGAAAGAGTGTTTGGCGGTAAAATAAGCTTTGTATTCTCTCCGGTACTACATCGTGGGTAGACAGTTTGGACTGGTGACGGATCATGCCCCATTAAAGTGGATGGCACAGAACAGGGAGCCCAATAGGAGAAAAAATAGGTGGTTCCTGGCCCTTCAGGAATTTAGTTTTGTGGTAACACATCACCCCGGTGTTAAAATGGGGAATGCAGATGGGTTGTCCCGAGTGCATGCATGCCTGGCAACCTGTGTCCCAAACCTAGGGTTGAAACAAGAGGGGGGGTATGTGACAGGAAGTCAGGTAAATCTGTGGGTGTTGTCACAGATGGGAGATACATTTCTGCCTTGTTTAGACAATCACCAATTACTATCAGGTGTCAGCTACAGAGGTATCCAGAAAGGTTTAGGGTGTTGGAAAGCTTCAGCTGTTCAGTATGAGGCAATTAAGGCCTCTATAAGTTATCCAGAGGATGACTACTGATTGCTATATCCTGAGGCTTTTTGAGTTAAGGAGAGCAGTGAGCTGAGAAAGACTCCTGAAGAGGTGAAGTGGTGTTGATTTTTCTGTGTGATAAAAATCAAAAAGACTATTGTTTTACTGCTGTATGATAGACATGTGCACAGAAATTTTTTTCTTTTTTTTTGTTCCGTTTCGTATGGTCCCGTCTGTTCGTTTCCGTTCGTTTTTCGTAAGACGCCCGTTTTCCCGTTCGTTCCCGTTCGTTTGTCGTACGACGCGATTTTTTCGTATTCCGATCGTTTCGTATTTCCGTTACCGTTTTATTTTCGTACATGCGGGATGATTCGTTATTCTGTTTAATTCATGTTCGTTTCTTGTTAGACAATAATTATCGTGAATTTTCGTCAATTTGCATTCTGTGTATCTTGAATGCTTTTCTTTTGTTAGTGTCAGTTGTATGTTCATTGTTCAATGACATCTATAACAAAAGAATTTCATTATGTATATTGAATGAATTCCTTTTTCTGTTATAGGTGTCATATCAACATACGAAAATAACAAAAGAAACAGGTTCAAATGCAAATCTTTTGTTTATGTTTTTTTTGAATGGCCAGAGAGTTAGGCTGGCCATACATGATACAATTTTCTGTGCAATTTTCTTTAGATTTACCTTCAACTATGTAGTGCAAGGGCTTGCCTGATTGCATACAATTGAAAGTGTTGTTTAGTTTGACCTCATATATGGTTTTTGGTAAATCTAAAAGAAAATTGTACAAGAAAATTGAACATGTATGGCCAGCCTCAGTGACTGAAAGCAGCTTCTCTTTTGTGCAGAATAGTGAGTACACTTGTACAGTAAAGCCTAATAAACTTTTCTGTGGATTTTCATCTGAAGGGAGATCAGTTGGCCAGACTTTTGAACCCAAAAATGGTTTTCTGATGCAGTTTAAAAACGAACGAATTTTCTGAGAACGATCGGAAAACGATCGTTTTTATGTGTGTTGTTAAAATAGTCTGACCAAGTGTATGGGGCTTAACAATACTATTGTTAAGCCCCATACACTTGGTCAGACTATTTTAACAACACACATAAAAACGATCGTTTTCCGATCGTTCTCAGAAAATTCGTTCGTTTTTAAACTGCATCAGAAAACCATTTTTGGGTTCAGAAGTCTGGCCAACTGATCTCCCCTCAGATGAAAATCCACAGAAAAGTTTATTAGGCTTTACTATACAAGTGTACTCACTACTCTGCACAAAAGAGAAGCTGCTTTCAGTCACTGAGGCTGGCCATACATGTTCAATTTTCTTGTACAATTTTCTTTTAGATTTACCAAAAACCATATATGAGGTCAAACTAAACAACACTTTCAATTGTATGCAATCAGGCAGGCCCTTGCACTACATAGTTGAAGGTAAATCTAAAGAAAATTGCACAGAAAATCATGTATGGCCAGCCTAACTCTCTGGCCATTAAAAAACCCATAAACAAAAGATTTGCATTTGAACCTGTTTCTTTTGTTATTTTCGTATGTTGATATGACACCTATAACAAAAAAATTGCATTCAGTATTTTGAATACACAGAAAAAAGAAAAAAGAATTCATTCAATATACATAATGAAATTCTTTTGTTATAGATGTCATTGAACAATGAACATACAACTGAAAACGAACACAAAACAGATTCAAACAAAATACACAATGCAAACCTCTTGATACAGATTTAATTTTCGTTATTTTGCCATTTTCGTTTTGTCGTTTTTTCCCGTCGGATCGTTCGTTCGTATTTGCGGTCGTTCGTTATGCGGCTCATCCGTTATCCCGTCGTTTTCGTATTTTGGTGCTTTACCGTTTTCGTATGTACACATTATCCCGCGGGTACGAAAATGAACATTTTCGTACGAAAATAACATTCGTATGAACGGGAATGCACATATCTACTGTATGACCAGCAGTGTCTGCCCAGCAGTAGGCTGTGCCAGACTCCATAGATAGGTTCCTGTGTGGTGAAGGTAGACGCCCAAAGTGGCCAGGGTTTATTTTATGTTTTGTTTTGTTTATGCTGTTTGGATGCTTGCACTTGTTTCCAGAAATATGGAAGAATAAACCATAATCTTTGTTTTCAACCATCTTCAACTGCCTTTCTGTATAGATCAGTGTGTAGTGAACCCACCCAGGGGGTCACACACACCCGCTAGTGAACTATCCACTTACAGGACTCAAGTGGTTAAAAACACAAACAACTTCTGTACATTGTACGTTAAAATTGTCTTCTTCATTCAGCCATGACTAAAATATTTACAAAAATCTTAAATTTTTCTAAAAGATTATGGTAGAAGTGGTACAGTACAGAAATGCCTGGGTGGAATTTCCTATTGTATCTGTACCTTTAAAAAACAAAGTATAAATCTAGTGCTAGAAAATTGTGGAGCTTACAATAAGGTTGCTTTCACACTGAAAGCACCTGGGCGTCAGCTGTAAAACGGCACTATTTTTAGCAGCACTTTACCATCGTTTTTGCAGCACTTTTTGGGCGCTAGCAGGGCGCTGGGCGCTTTTAACCCCTGCTAGCGGCCGAAAGAGGGACGTGAGTTCACCGCTCCAAATGCGGTACAAAGAAGCTGCTGGCAGGACTTTTTCTGACACCCTGCCAGCGCACCACTCCACCCAAGGGCTTTCATACTGAAGTGAATGGAGTCGTTGTTTCAGGGCGCTTTGCAGGCATAACACTCAGAGAATATTTCCAGTAAACTACCCTCATCCAGGCCTTCCTATACAAACACTGACTTTCTAAAGGGACTTGGACTGCACTCCACACACAGGCATGCCAACTGGCCACTTAACAACAAGGCAGGGGGAAGTGAACGCACATGCCCCATATACAAAAAAATCTAAAATGTTCAATTGGTAACTGCAATGTAGTGTCTATTACAATGATTGTGCTTAACTGAGTTAAGTTAAAGTTATATTACATAAATGAAACTTAATAAGGGATTAGGAAAAAGATATAGCCTAGATAAAGTTGAATTTATGTTTTTCTTTGAATGATCAAATTCAATAAACTTCCCTGTAGTGTGCTGTAATGTACTTTTTTTACTCACAATATCTTGTACACATTACAGTGACCTTTATTGCTAGACAACTCAACATTCAAAGACATGTATGGGAAGTTATGAAGCAAACAGAAGGCTTATACTGCTTGATGTTCTGTTTGTTGTGAAGTGCATTTTATTGCTTTGTAGAAAGATCTAGCAAAATGTGCACAAAATCCCTTTGAAGTAACTCATAATCATGGTACTTAAGATGTAGTCTATTGCTTTTTAATACTTCCGAGGACACTTCCTAGGAGGTAATGGTTTAGTTTGAGTGGTAAATTAAAAAGGTACCCACTTCAATCATTCCATCTATGGCAGCATATATTTAAAGATGACCTGAGCTAGTTAAAACTGTGAAATAACATATTTTAACATTGACAAATAAAACATATTTTGTTAAACTTTCTTTAAAAAGCATCATTACAACTTAACAGACACGTATGTGAAAAAAAAGCAAACTTCATCTTTTACTGATATAATTAAAATTCTGCTGCGTTGACCTACCAATTTTGTGTAGTGCACTGACTTACCGGTCATACATGGATAGAAATTTGGTCAGTTCAGTAGGAACTGGCCAAATTATGATCCATGTACGGCTGTTTCCGTTACTGAGAAGTTGTTAGTTATAGCGACTGGGTATATGTGAGGGTAACACTCACATATACCCAGTGAAGTGAACAGCTTCAGATGATACACAGGGATGAAACAAATCTCCCTATATAAGTTGTATTTGTATATCTGCTATATTAAGCTGTATATAGCTTTTTATGAATGCAATCTACTCACTGGGGGGAGAACCTCTGGGGGAATCAAGGATGGAAAAAGACCTGGGGGTTCATAGTAGATGACAGACTCAGCAATGGGATGCTATTCCAAACTGCTGCAAAGCAAGCAGAATATTGGCTTGCATTAAAAAGGGTATTAACTCAGGAGATAAAGCAATAATTCCCCACTCTAAAAGACTCTGGTCTGGCCGCACCTGGAGTATGCTGTTCAGCTCTGGGCACCAGACCTCAGGATGGTCAATGGAAACAGGATGCACCTGAGCTAAATTTTGAGTGTCATGGCAAAGGCTGTGAATACTTATGTATATGTAATTCTTTTGTTTTTTAAATTTTTTATAAATTTGCAAAGATTTCAAACAAACTTTCACATTCTCATTATGGAGTATTGTTTGTAGAATTTTGAGAAAAATAATGAATTTAATCCATTTTTGAATAAGGCTGTAACATAAAATGTATTTACATATATATATATATATATATATATATATATATATATATATATATATATATATATATATATATATATATATATACATACATACATACACACACACACATATATACATATTCGCTGGCCACTTTATTAGATACACCTAGCTAGTATCAGGTTAGACCCCATTTTGCCTTCAGAACTGCCTTACTTCTTCATGTCATAGATTCAAGAAGGTGTTGAGAACATTACTCAGAGATTTTGGTCCACATTGACATGATAGCATACAGTTGCTACAGATTTGTCAGCTGCACATCCATGATGTGAATCTCCCATTCCACCACATCCCCAAGGTACTCTATTGGACTGAGATCTGGGGACTGTGGAGGCCATTGGAGTACAGTTAACTCATTGTCATGTTTAAGAAACCAGTGGAGAGATGATTTGAGCTTTGTGACATGGTGCATTATCCTCCTTAAAGTAGCAATCAGAAGATGGGTACACTGTAGTCATAAAGGGGTGAACATGGTCATTAACATTACTGCCGTGGAATTTAAACTATGCTCAATTAGGTACTAAGGGGCCCAAAGTGTGACAAGAAAATATCCCCCACACCATTACACCACCACTGGCAAGAACCAGCAAGAAAACTGCTGGCAGAGCGTTCTTGCCAAGTAAACCGAGCGTGTGTACGAGGCTTTCAGGTTTCTCGTCTGGAAATCTGGTCAGAATCTCGACGAGAAAAATAGAGATCCTGCTCTCTATTTTCTTGTCGAGATTCTTGTTGGCCTGTTTCCCGACGAGAAACCCGAGAGTGTGTATACTTACCTGTTGCCGTGGAAACCCGCGCATTCTCAAAATGACTTTGGCGCATGTGACGAGTGTATGTTCGTCGTACACGATGACGTCACCACGTTCTTGCCTTTTAAAAGAACCGCGGTTGTTTTGAAAGGACTGTGTGTACACTCGGGCGGCAAGAGATTCTTGCCAGGAATCTCATCAGGAAAAACAACGTTTTTTTCCTGACGAGATTCTGGTACGTGTGTACGAGGCCTCAGACCAGGGAAAGTTTTTTCAATCTTCTATTGTCCAATTTTGGTGAGCCTGTGTGACTTGTAGACGCAGTTTTTTGTTCTTAGCTGCCCGGAGTGGCATCCTGAAAAATAATATATATATATATATATATATATATATATATATATATATATATACACAGGTCATTCTTAAATGTGCATATTGTGATAAAGTTCATTATTTTCTGTAATGTACTGGTAAACATTAGACTTTCATATATTTTAGATTCATTAAACACAACTGAAGTAGTTCAAGCCTTTTTTTTGTTTTAATATTGATGATTTTGGCATACAGCTCATGAAAACCCAAAATTCCTATCTCAAAAAATTAGCATATCATGAAAAGGTTCTCTAAACGAGCTCTTAACCTAATCATCTGAATCAACTAATTAACTCTAAACACCTGCAAAAGATTCCTGAGGCTTTTAAAAACTCCCAGCCTGGTTCATTACTCCAAACCACAATTATGGGTAAGACTGCCGACCTGACTGCTGTCCAGAAGGCCATCATTGACACCCTCAAGCTAGAGGGTAAGACACAGAAAGAAATTTCTGAACGAATAGGCTGTTCCCAGAGTGCTGTATCAAGGCACCTCAGTGGTAAGTCTGTGGGAAGGAAAAAGTGTGGCAGAAAACGCTGCACAACGAGAAGAGGTGACCGGACCCTGAGGAAGATTGTGGAGAAGGACCGATTCCAGACCTTGTGGGACCTGCGGAAGCAGTGGACTGAGTCTGGTGTAGAAACATCTAGAGCCACCGTGTACAGGCGTGTGCAGGAAATGGGCTACAGGTGCCGCATTCCCCAGGTCAAGCCACTTTTGAACCAGAAACAGCGGCAGAAGCGCCTGACCTGGGCTACAGAGAAGCAACACTGGACTGTTGCTCAGTGGTCCAAAGTACTTTTTTCGGATGAAAGCTAATTTTGCATGTCATTCGGTAATCAAGGTGCCAGAGTCTGGAGGAAGACTGGGGAGAGGGAAATGCCAAAATGCCTGAAGTCCAGTGTCAAGTACCCACAGTCAGTGATGGTCTGGGGTGCCATGTCAGCTGCTGGTGTTGGTCCACTGTGTTTTATCAAGGGCAGGGTGAATGCAGCTAGCTATCAGGAGATTTTGGAGCACTTCATGCTTCCATCTGCTGAAAAGCTTTATGGAGATGAAGATTTCATTTTTCAGCATGACCTGGCACCTGCTCACAGTGCCAAAACCACTGGTAAATGGTTCACTGACCATGGTATTACTGTGCTCAATTGGCCTGCCAACTCTCCTGACCTGAACCCCATAGAGAATCTGTGGGATATTGGGAAGAGAAAGTTGAGAGACGCAAGACCCAACACTCTGGATGAGCTTAAGGCCGCTACCAAAGCATCCTGGGCCTCCATAACACCTCAGCAGTGCCACAGGCTGATTGCCTCCATGCCACGCCGCATTGAAGCAGTCATTTCTGCAAAAGGATTCCCGACCAAGTATTGAGTGCATAACTGAACATAATTATTTGAAGGTTGACTTTTTTTTTATTAAAAACACTTTTCTTTTATTGGTCGGATGAAATATGCTAATTTTTTGAGATAGGAATTTTGGGTTTTCATGAGCTGTATGCCAAAATCATCAATATTAAAACAAGAAAAGGCTTGAACTACTTCAGTTGTGTGTAATGAATCTAAAATATATGAAAATCTAATGTTTATCAGTACATTACAGAAAATAATGAACTTTATCACAATATGCTAATTTTTTGAGAATGACCTGTATATATTCTACTTTCTATTAAAAAACATATTATTAACCTTTTCAGGTCCGCGCTATTGACAGAATACGTCAACAGCGCGGACCTGAGGCGCCAGGGTCACGTCTTTGGACGTGATTTACTTGTAATTCCCCGCGCGCACCACAGGGTGGCGCGCGGCGGGGAAAAACAGTCCCGACGCATCACCGAGGATCCAATGCGTGTACCCGGCGGCCGCGATGTCCGTCAGGTACACGCGATTGTCGGTGAGAGAGCAGGGACGTGGAGCTCTGAGTGTAAACACAGAGCTTCACGTCCTGTCAGTGAGAGGCAACAGATGCTGTTTCTCTTGTACATAGGGAGACAGCATCGGTCACCTCCCCCAGTCACCCCCCTCCCCCCACACAGTTAGAACACACCCAGGCAATACATTTAACCCCTTCCTCACCCCCTAGTGTTAACCCCTTCAATGCCAGTCACATTTATACAGTAATTAGTGCATTTTTATAGCACTGGTCGCTGTATAAATGTGAATGGCGCCAAAAATGTGTCAAAAGTGTCCGATATGTCCGTCGCAATATCGCAGTCCCAATAAAAATCGCAGATCGCCGCCATTACTAGTAAAAAAAAAATATAAAAAAAAAATCATAATTATGTCCCCTATTTTGTAGGTGCTATAACTTTTGCGCAAAGCAGTCACTTATTGTGATTTTTTTTTTTTTTTTTTACAAAAATACGTAGAAGAATACGTATCGACCTTAACTGAGAAAAAAAAAAAAATGGGATATTTATTATAGCAACAAGTAAAAAAAATATATATATTTTTAAATTGTCGCTCTTTTTTTCATTATAACGCAAAAAATAAAAACCGCACGGGCGATCAAATACCACCAAAAGAAAGCTCTATTTGTGGGGAAAAAAAGGACGCCAATTTTGTTTGGGTGCCATGTCGCACGACCGCGCAATTGTCAGTTAAAGCGACGCAGTGCCAGAAGCTGAAATTTCGCCTGGGCACGAAGGGGGTTTATGTGCCCAGTAAGCAAGTGGTTAAATAGATCAAAACAATCAAAATGTTCTCATAAATTTAGGCCAAAATGTATTCCACTACATATACCAATGTAGATGGTTATGTTTTGTGCATACATTTGAGCTTGATCTCTGTAAACAATGAAAGCAGCCTATAGTTCCATTATCTCATAATGCAAAATTTCAGATTTACTATGTTTATTTTTTTACAGTTTTTCATTTTTGTCCTGACCATAATTAAGAAAATATGTAAAAAAGACACATTACAGACCCTCTGTTTCCTTATATTTTATTTTAACACTGTTGATAAACATGTTTTGTAGTGTATATTTTTAAAGCAGGAAAGTCTATGGCTTGGGCATATATTTACAATGAAGTTGTAACGGAAAAGCAACAAACAATGGAATTTAAAGGATAAAAATAAATTCTCTTATATCTTAGACAGAACCTACCATCACTAAAGAAAAAAACGTCCAATATGGCCCCTAAAATGGATTTTATCAGCATGGTAGTAATATATCTAATTTATGTTTCCCCTTTCCACTATCTATTTTTATTACAACATTATAGAAAAGGATATTGCTTTTTAGAGAGATACGGTGCACATCATCCAACTCTCTAGAAATATCCAATGTAAAGGTTAGGTATTTGAGATGTTATTGTGGTTAAGGCCAGAGACACTTAGTGACCCACTATCTCCCTGGTAAGTATACGTTTAGAGAAATCATTTTTATTATAGCAGGAAGTGTTTAAAAAGTGTTTAAAATATGCATTTAAATTAGTAACTAGATTTATTTTATCTTTAGAGATTTAGCTCACATATATTGTTGGTCTGAATTTACATTGCATATGATAATACCAAGTACAGTATACTAAATAAACAAATAAAAGAAGAAAGCACAGGGCTTTAGATGGTTATACTGTAATTACTTAGATTTCGAAGATACCAATGCATTATTTGTTAGTGGTTAAAGAAGCATTCTGCCCAAAATGTGAAAAGTAATGTCACTTGAATAAGAGGTTTAATACACACAGGTCCTATCTAACATCCACGTTTCCATTGGTGAGATCTGCTGGCTCAAGGTGGCATGATATTTTCTTGCTGTTATTGCTGCAATTACTGTAATAGCAAGTTTATTGTAATTAGTTACTATTTTCACATTAATCAGATTCAAATCTGCCTTGTACAAACAAGAAGGACATGCGCCAAACTAAGTGCAGTAAGTCTTAGTAAAAATAATTTTATAAACAATAAATTGGCTACTCACAAACATAGTGATAACATGGGCAAGTAAGGGTAAACGGCTGGTCCAGTGTCACAACCTGTCATCTGCAGCTGCAGGGGCTCACACTCGCTGGCTTCATACCATGGAGTCGTGGGAGATGAAAGTCCCGATTTTTGGAAGCCTTAGGGAGACAGCAGGAGATGGAACGCACACTGCTCTGTAGCAGTGTCCACGGCTCCTGGATCTCCTGCTGTCTCCCTAAGGCTTCCAAAAATCGGGACTTTCATCTCCCACGACTCCATGGTATGAAGCCAGCGAGTGTGAGCCCCTGCAGCTGCAGATGACAGGTTGTGACACTGGACCAGCCATTTACCCTTACTTGCCCATGTTATCACTATGTTTGTGAGTAGCCAATTTATTGTTTATAAAAAAATTTTTTATTAAATCCCGACTTACTGCATTTAGTTTGGCGCATGTCCTTCTTGTTTGTATATATCTTTCAGAGTCTGCTTCTGCTTCAGGATTGTGCTGCCACTAGTGTGATTGGACTATTAGTGAATTTTCATTGGACTTTTATTTGACTATTATTGTATGGTCATTTATTCGTTCGTTCATTCATTTGAATATTGCTTTCTGTTATTGACATGGACCTTATGATGTGCTAAATTTAATTCAATTTTATTATCGATTGTGCCTTTTAATCGTGCGCCATCTACCAATTTTACTGTGAAATCTGCCTTGTATACTAGCATTTGGAATGCAGACGTTTGATCCTAAATGTGTTCATTTGGGGCACTAAACAAAATCATAGGTAAAGCAGATGTCTTGGAGTACCTTGTTATAGTATTAAAGGGGAACTACTGTATAATGACCTGGGGCCAGTTTATTTTTGCAATTTTTATACCTCTGTTCATACAGTGTTCACAGAGAACTATGGTTTTTCTAAAGAGAACACACCGGAGTAGGCAGTTAGGAGTTTGGAGAAGGTATGATTCATTTACAGTAAGGGGGAAGGAGGAGGTATCTTTTATTTATGCATGTATCGCTATACAGATACATCTGTTAAATGAAACATGGAGATACAGGCCCAGATTCACAGAGAGATTACGCCTGCGCAACAGGAGATGTGCGTGCGTAAGTCGAAATGTGCGCGTGCGTTTCGATGCACGGCATCCCCAGAACGAGATACGCAAAAAATCTACTTTTTTTTGTTCCGCGTAATTTCGTTAGACTGGCGCATCCGTCCGCGCAAAAGTGCGCTAGACAGACCATTGATTTGCTAGTCAAATATGCTAATGAGGGACCTTACGGGGATCCACAAAAGAACGTTGGGGCAGCGCAGGCGACGCAGTGTGCGCAACAGCAAAATGTCCTGTCTAAAATTAGACCATATAAAAGCTGGTCTAAAAAGAGAAAAAAAGTCTACTTGTTAGATAAAGCAACACTGTTAGTGAGCAGCTCAGCAGTCACACGTGTTGCACAACAATCTGTATGCCAACATGCCAGGGGCATCGTCGCACATAGCTATACTACTGACTTTAGATGAACAAAGAAGGATGAGGGCACGGAGGATGGCACGGAGGATGGCACGGGAGAGGATATACCGCACCCGCATAGACCTGTTTGGCATGAGTGATTCTGAGGTGTTTCGCATCTTCAGATTCACCCCTCATGTCATCCTGGAATGAAACCACAACCCTGCAGGAGGACATCACCAGCCCAACACACCGCTCACATGCAGTGCAGCCACTGGTCAAGGTCCTGGCAACACTCCATGTCCTTGCCAGTGGGTCTTTTCAGCGTACAAGTGGAGTGGTGGCTGGGATGTCACAATCCTCCATGAGCAGATGTGTGCACCAGGTTGTCCCTGCAATCCTCAGATGCATGGCCAACCAAATCATCAAACCCACCACTGAGGAGCTGCGACTGAAGGCAATGACAGATTTCTACAGAATTGCCAGATTCCCACGCACTGTGGGGGCCATTGATTGCACACATGTGGCACTCCAGCCCCCCCAGGAGACAGAGCACATGTACCGCAATCGGAAGCATTGGCATTCCATCAACGTACAGGTGATAGTCGATGCCCAAGGCCTCATATGGCACGTCCGTGCCAAACACCCAGGGTCCAGCCATGACAGCTACATATACAATCAATGCCACATCCGAATGGAATTCGATCAGAACGTGTATGGGGACACCTGGCTGGTTGGTGAGTGACATGGGAGTCAGGCATGACTATCCCCTCCCATGATGCACACATCACAAGGGGCACATGCATGACTAACATCCTCCTGTCTTTTCCCTTACAGGTGACTCTGCATATCCACTGGGACCCCATCTCATGACTCCTATCCGGAACCCCCAAACCCCAGGAGAGGAAAGATACAATCAAGCACATGCCCAAACACGAGCAGTGGTGGAGCGCACCTTTGGCCTCCTGAAGTCACGTTTCCGATGCCTGGATAAGTCTGGGGGTACCCTCTTGTATTCCCCAAACTTCGTGTGCCAGATCATCGGTGCATGTTGCATGCTGCACAACTTCGCAGAAAGAAAGGGCCTGCAGATTGGCCTACGTGATGACCTGACCCCTGAACCAGACAATCCCCCCTAACCAAGGCTACCCCGTCTTCTGAGGGTAGAGCAGCCAGGAGACAGCTCACATTGGGCATCTTTGCACGTTAAACACACACATTAATCATGGCACTATGAGAATGCATGCATGCACAACACTGTGGTCCCTAGCACACACACCCCACATCCACATCAAATTGGATTGGCACCAGTCCACCATGCAGGACTTGTGAGCAGCAACGCCACGCTAAGGCTCCAATTATGTCACTGTACATTCATACACCATTCACACGGACCTGGGGATCACTTCTCCCTGGTCCTGGGGAACCCTTCTCCACCAAAATTGAGGGTGACACCCCTTTTCCAGCAGGAATGTCACCCCCACATTCAAACAGCATTCACAACCCAAAAAAAAAAAAAAACCTGCAAAAAGCAAAAATTTTCCAGCAAAAAAAAAAAAAGGGGAAAAAAAATATTAATGCCCTTTACGTGAGCCACGCCTGGGGCGCCCCCGGCCATGGCCCCGACTTCTCAGGGGAGACTCATGGGGGAGGGGTAAAACAGGGGAAGGAGGAGCAGCCCCTGATCTCTGCCCACCTGGCAGCCTGCCCTCCAAGGCCACGGCTATTCTGTCCAGGGCAGCACCAAGTGTTGCCGTGTTGGCCTGGATAGCCTGGGTAAGGGCCCTCACATCCTGCCCAACGCCTGCTGATGTAGTCTGCAGGTCGTTTAGGCAGGTTGTGAAAGCCCGGGAGTGGGAGTCCAGGTTCCCCAGCGTATCCTTGATGGAGGACAGGCTCTCCTCCATCCGCACCAATGTCTGGCTGACCTGTCCCAGATGGCGGGTCTGGAGGAACTGGTCCCTTCTCAGAGTGGCGGGCAGGAGATCGGCCAACCCCCTGGTGTTCTGGGATGAAATCCTGCCTCCAGCTGATGCTTGTGGCCCGGGGAGAAGGGGAGGCCCTTGTGAGGGGAGCCATGTTGGGGGAGGAGGGGGGGGGCTCCCCCTTAGGGAGGGCTGCCTGCTGCCAGCCAGAGGGGAAGAGTCCTCAAAAACCAAACGTCCAGTGCTTGACATGGACTCCTCCTCCTCATGATTCTCCTCCTCCTCATGATTCTCCTCCTCCTCTTGAACCTCCTCCGTGGACTCCGGCCTTGTTGGGGGGGCCTCATTAGGCTGCTGTCCTGGGGATGGTGCGGTCAGGCCAGATGGCCCTTCACCCTCCTGCACATCTGTGGATGACACAAAACATTCACAGGTTGGAGGATCCACACACTTGCCACATATTCCCTTTTACCCCCTCCCCCACACATGCTACACACCTGATATTAAAAAAAATACTTACCTGGCACCACGGGCTCCGGACTTGAGTCAAAGCCGGGCAGGCCCTCAACTTCATGCCGATGAAAGGTCAGGGCCACCGCACGCTCCTCCGCTGTCAGCCTAATACGGCATGGTGGGCCCCCTCCTGTGCCCCTGGCATGGGCATGCATTCTGGCCAGCTTCTGTTTGACCAGACGCCGGAGGTCATTGATTTTTTTGTCAATCCCAGACCGGGTCCGTGTCTCCCCCTGCCCCGCTGAATTGACCTGCTCAGTGATCCTATCCAAAATCTCCCTCCTCCTGGCCGGGGTGGTGTTGGCACTGTCCGGGCCGTGGAGGAAACGCCCATACTCGCTAATGGCCCGGGCAAGAATTTGTTTTTCCCCAACTGTAAAATTGAGCTTTCGTTTTCTCTCTGTCATACTTCCAAAAAAACTCACTCCCAGTCAACAAAATTCACTCACAAAAACAAGCACAACCAATCAAGCAAGAACACACACAAAGAGAAAACTACTCAGCAAGAAACAGTCACAAAAAAAAAAGAAGAAAAAAAACAGCAGGAAAACAAACGAACAGAAATATATCAATCAAACAAACAGTCTCTCAAACACTTATCAAAAAACACTTTCAAAGATCTACTAACAAACACTTGATCACACAGAACACTAATCTGACAACTACAAAACACACCGCAACGAACAACAGGACAAAAGCACTTGGTTAAATGGGAAGGGACAAAGGGATGTACTTTTGCAATGCAAGTGCGTTTGTGTGTGTCTATTTATGCTGTTTGCGTAGTTCACAACGTTGCCCTAGTCCATTTCCAATTTCACTCATTGCGCCGCTCCCGAGTTGTGAGCATGCACACAGCGGAGCTGGCCATGGTCTCCTTCAAGCGCGCATGCGCGAGCCGGCCGGACCTTCATTTGCATGGGGTCACGGCTCATTTCAATGTAACCCGCCCACGTCCTTCCCAATTTGTATTACTCCGCCTTACGCCTCTGAAAAAACGTTACGCATGCGCAATTTCCTGCGCAAAAGCTACTAGAGTAGGGTGATTACGCGGCAAAATTGCGCAAGTCTAACGTAAAGGCGGTGCGCTACACCGGACCAATAATGCACAGATGTACCTGAATCTGGGCCACAATTTTTAATTGTAAAAAATAAAATATTCATATGACATATTTCATATTTGCATTATTTTCTAATATATTTTCTTTAGTCCCAAATGTAATAAAAAAAACTCTGTTCTTTTAAAATAGAACAAAAACAGCTAGCGTAGGTAATTGAATACTAAGTGCCAATTCATACAGGGGCAACACGACTTAGAGCAGGACTTTGCAAGGTAATTTGGAGGCGACTTCAGCGTAAGTAAATTACAACACGACTTAAAGTTGCCTCCAGGACAGGTGACTTTGTCTGTGGCCAATCACAGAATAATCAGCTCTGTGGGAGGGAGGGGTTTGCCTGGGTAAACTATTTTTTTTTTAAAGTAAATTTGCTTCAATATAGATGGAGTTTCAACTTGGAGGCAACTGAAATCTATGGGTACAAGTTGCCTAGAAGTCACCTTGAAGTAGTACAGGAACCTTTTGTGAAGTCGGAGCAACTTCAGTAGTGTACATTAACCTCCCTGGCGGTATGATTATGTCAGATTGTTTATGCTGAAAGTACAATTGTTTTGCATGGAAATTTGGCGTTTTTTATTGTGCATGCAGGTCACCGGACAGACAACTAGGGACAAAGGGGGTGTGTATTTATTTTATACAGTACTGTAATCTGTAAGATTACTGTATGTGTACTGTGTTTTTACTTTTTTGAATTTTGCGTCGATCTCCACCCCGTGCATCGTAATGTCGCAGGGAACGTAACTCGGCAGCACTGTGTGAATTGAGCGAGGAGACAGCTCACTCACACGGCAGGGAGACATCGCAGGATCCAGGGGACAAGCTAAGTAGCTCTGCCTAGATACTGCAATGCAATCCCCAGTCTGGTTTAGAGTTACCGCTATTAGTACTGAAATTTCACCCCAAGCCTGACCAGGGAGGTTAAGACGGCTTTCATTCACTTCAAAAGTGACTTGGGATCTGACAAGTTAGATCCCAAGTCCCTGTATTGTGAGCCGGCACTAACCGTTTCTTCTTTTAACCCTTTCACGGGTATGCATGTCTTACATCAAAACAGAACTGCTTCCAGCTGGCCAGGTCAGTAAGCCTTATGTTCATAACAGTTTCAGAAGCTTTACGTTTATGGTCACTTCAATGATCAAATATTTTGAACAAGCTGATGTCCAGACATTTCCTCAACAATGAATGAATGTGCTTAGCGGCAAACAAGCAATCAACCAATCAAATTCTTTATATTAATTTACACAGCTCCCTACATAGCTTATTTCCTCACTTATCAACCACCAATGTTTTGTTTGCCTGTTCAGTAAAGTTTAAGCTACGCTCTGTTAATTTGGCCAATTCCTATACCTATTACAACATCAACTGCAGATTAGGGATGAGCCGAACACCCCCAGGTTCGGTTCGTAGCAGAACATGCGAACAGGCAAAAAATTTGATCGAATATGTGAACACCGTTAAAGTCTATGGGAAAACGAACATGAAAAATCAAAAGTGCTAATTGTAAAGGCTAATATGCAAGTTATTGTCATAAAAAGTGTTTGGGGACCCGGGTTCTGCTCCAGGGGACATATATCAATGCAAAAATAAGTTTTAAAAAACTGAAGTTTTTTCAGGAGCAGTGATTTTAATAATGCTTAAAGTGAAACAATAAAAGTGAAATTTCTTACTTTGGGGGTGCCTATAGTATGCCTGTAAATTAGCGCATGTTTCCCATGCTTAGAAAAGTCCCTGCACAAAATTACATTTCTAAAGGAAAAAGTCATTTAAAACTACTCACAGCTATAATGAATTGGTGGGTCCCGGCAATACAGAGAAAGGTAATTGAAAAAAAAAAACAGCATAGGTTTCCCCTTAGTCCATTACCAGGCCCTTTGGGTCTGGTATGAATATTAAGGGAAACCCGGAACGAAAATATAAAAAATGCCCCCCCCCATGTGAATTGGTAACAGGGTACATTGTACCCCTACCTTTTCACAATAAAAAGTGTCAAAATGTTAAAAACCACAGGAGACAGTTTGGGACATGTCCTTTATTAAAAAGAAAAAAAGGTTCCAATGATGTAATCCACTGTCGAGCAATACAGGGAAAAAATGCCGCTACGAATGATACCGCCTAATAGGAGGCGCCTGGCCGAATGACGGTCTACCGGGTTGACAGCTCTTTTATAGCTAAGGGGGAGGCCACACGTCATGTGTGTGTGACCCCGCCCCCTCTCTGACGCAAGGAGAAAGCCCGCGGTTACACTTTAAAGTGCACAGGCTACCCGCGTTGCGCAAGAGGGGGCAGGGTCACCCATACAAGTCATTGTGTAACTCGGCTTTCTCCTTGCGTCAGAGAGGGGGCAGGGTCACCCGCACACATGACGTGTGGTCCCGCCCTAAGCTATAAAAAAGTCGTCAACCCAGAAGAGCGTCATTTGGCCGGGTGCCTCCTATGAGGCGGTATGGTTTGTAGCAGCATTTTTTTTTTATCATATCGCTCGAGAGTGGATTCCATCGTTGAAACCTTTGTTTTTATTTTTTTATCTTTTTATTTTTAATAAAGGACTTGTCCCAAACTGTCTCCTGTAGTTTTTAACATTTTGACACATTTTTTGTGAAATGGTAGGAGTACAATAGGGGGGGCAGAATCTGGAGTTCTCCTTTGTTAAAGGGGGCTTCCAGATTCCGAAAAAGCCCCCTGCCCGCAGACCCCCACAACCACCGGGCAAGGGTTGTGGGGATGAGGCCCTTGTCCCCATCAACATGGGGAACATGCTCCCCATGTTGAGGGCATGTGGCCTGGTACGGTTCAGGAGAAGGGGCGCTCTCTGATCCCCCCTCTTTTCCTGCGGCCTGCCAGGTTGCATGCTTTAATGTCTGGTATGGATTTTTGGTGTGGGGTTCCCCTTAAAATCCATACCAGACCTCAAGGGTGTGGTATGGATTTTTGGGGGAAACCCCACGCAATATTTTTTTTTTAAATGGAGCAGGATTCCCCTTAAAATCCATACCAGACCTGAAGGGCCTGATATGGAATTTAGGGGGGGACCCCCACACATTTTGTTTTTAATTTTGGTGCGGGGTTCCCCTTAATATTCATATCAGACCCAAACGGCCTGGCAATGGACAAAGGGGGAACCCATGCTGGGTTTTTTTCAATTACTTTTATCTGTATTGCTGGCACCCAACAATTCATTATACCCGTCAGTAGTTTTAAATTACTCTTTTTCTTTTTGAAATGTCATTTTGTGCAGGGACTTTTATAAGCATGGGAAACATGCACTACTTTACAGGCATACTATAGACACCCCCCCCAGGTATGAAATTTAAAGGCATATTTCACTTTTATTGTTTCTCTTTAAGCATTATTAAAATCAATGCTCCCGAAAAAAGGACCCCAAACATTTTTTATGACAATAACTTGCATATTTACCTTTAAAATAAGCAATTTTGATTTCTCACATAGACTTTTACTGCTAGATTCAGGTAGGGCGGTGTATTTGTAAGCGGGCGTAGCGTAGCGAATATACGCTACGCCGCCGCAAGTTAGAGAGGCAAGTGCTTTATTCAGAAACCACCTGCTCCCTAAGTTACGGCGGTGTAGCATAGATGGGCTGGCGTAAGCCCGCGTAATTCAAAGTAGGTGGAAGGTGGGCGTGATCCATGTAAATGAATCGTGACCCCACGTAAATGACGCGCCAAACGAACAGCGCATGCGCCGGCCGTGGACATATCCCAGTGAACATGCTCAAAATCACGTCGCAAATAGTCAATGCTTTCAACGTGAACGTAACCTACGCCCAGCCCCATTCTGAATCCGCTTACGCAAACAACGTGAAATTCGACGGCTGTTCCAACGTCCATACTTAACATTGACTGTGCCATCTTTTTGGTGGTTTATCTTTACGCCTGAAAAACGCCTTACGTAAACGGTGTAGATTACTGTGACGGCCGTGCATACATTCGTGAATAGGCGTATCTAGCTAATTTACATATTCTAGCCGTAAATCCCCTAGTGGCCAGCGTAAATATGCAGCTAAGGTACGACGGCGTAGGAGACTTACGCCGGTCGTATCTTAGCAACAGTTAATCGTATCTCAGTCTGAGAATACACTTAAAGATACAGTGGCGCGGACTCGGACTTACGACGTCGTAAGTCTTACTGAATCTGGCTAATAAATTGTTCGATGTTCGGAAAACGGGCGAACAGCCAATGTTCGAGTCAAACTCATGCTCGACTCAAACATAAAGCTCATCCCTACTGCAGATGCTGCTGTGGAAGTTTGGGGGTTCTATAGGTATTAACTGGAGAAAAAGAGGAACACAGCATATAATAGTTGTCTTTGATATGCCCACCAGATTTATTTTCATACTGTAAAAAAGTTGTCATTGGGGTAAAATCGAGTCAGAGGGTAAATAATTAAATAAATAATGTTTGCATACATATTTACGGAAAGATGAGCACATGAAACCAATGTAAAATATATCTGTTAAAAAAAAAAAAAAACTGTGTTTAAAACAATTTGATATCCTCATTGCATTTCTAGTATGATAACCACTCAGTTTATTCTGCAATAAACTTTTCTAGGTGATATTACATGATACAATATACATTTAAATCACTTAATTAATCTTAAAAAGCTGGACCACCAACATAGCTGGGCCAGGATGGTTCTGGCTAAATCCAAATTGATTGCAGGTGCAGTGTCCCGATTAGGAAGCACCTGTGTTCTGCCAGCATTGTCTACCTTGGCAGTACAGAGGTGTTCTATTACGAAACAAATGTATTTTCCAAAAATAACCATCCAAATAATACCTCAAAGCTTTCCAAATTCTCTTGAACATCACATAGTCCACATAAATTTTCTTGCTATTTGCTCTGATTTAGTGCATCTTTGGTTGTAATAGATTACAATTTTAACCTATACTGTTAAAAGAGACCCGTTACTTGTTATACTACACTGCAAATTGGTCTATCATACAGTGAATTTCTGTAACTAATAAAAATAGAAGTGGTAGGCTAGACGCACAGGGCCAGATTCTCAAAAGAGATACGACGGTGTATCGCACAATACACCGTCGTATCTCTGTTTTTTTGCCCGGGTATCTATGCGTGTGATTCCTAGAATCACTTACGCATAGATACGGAGAAAATTCGTCAGGTGTAAAACACTTACACCGTCGGATCTTAGATGTAATTCCTTCGCTGGCCGCTAGGTGGCCTTTACGTTGATTTCTCATTTGCCTATGCAAATGTGCCTAATACGCCGATTCCGAAAGTTTTTACGCCGCCCCGTCGTCGTTTACCTAGTTTCAGTAAGCGTAAGGTTACCCCTGCTATATGAGGGGTAACCTTACGAAGTTCCGTCGTATGCCATGTTAAGTATGGCGTCGGGACAGCGTCGTCTTTTTCCGTCGTTTACGTTGTTTTACTAAGTCATTCGCGAATAGGGATTTACGGCCGGCGCATGCGCAGTTCGATCGACGCAGGGCCCCCTTAATTTAAATACAAGCCGCCCCCTTTGAATTACGCGTCCTTACGCCGGGCCATTTACACTACGCTGCCGCAAACTACGGAGCAAGTGCTTTGGGAATACGGCACTTGCTCTGTTAAATTGCGGCAGCGTAGTGTAAATGGCTTACGCTACGCCGTCGGCCAATCTATGTGAATCTGGCCCACAGTATTTATCCTTAAGTGAGATCAAGCAACAATATACAATTATGAGGGAAGGACTTTTAGGTCTGATGTAGGCTAAGGAGTCCTGTCCCAGTACCACATTGCATTGTTTAAAATGGTAAAACAGAGTGCACAAACATAAAATCCCACAATATACAAACCCCCTCACAATCCTGTATTCCCTGTATATCCCAAAATATTTCAAATGCAGACTTTGGGTATGTGTTTATTAGAAAATGTATGGACAGAACATGTGCACTTGAATAGGCAGTACATAGAAGATGCTCTAAAGTGTGGCCGTTTTAACATATCTGTAGCCAATACTATTGTGGTATGCAGTCTCTACATGTAACATATTAGCCATGGTAAAAGTTACATCAAGTTGGTTACCACATGAATGATGAAACACATGACTCTGTATCATAAAGCCAATTGCACTATAATTCAACATAGAAAATATGTAACAAAGGAAGTTGCACTAATAATGGATTAATAGTGAAATGAGCAACTTGCTGTGATATGATAAATATATAAACAACCCAAAAAAATAGAGTGAAAAAAATATATACATCTAAAAACTGAATAGTCAAAAATAAACAATATACAAAACACCATAAGACAGGTCCTGTACGGACCATATAATTTGTTCAATGAAGTAAACCATATGATGGTAGTATTACGGCAAAAAAGAGGGGCAAATGACACAACAGCCTCTTTCAGCAATATTCAAAGGATAAAACACTGCAACACCTGTGGCGAATCTTCACAAGACACGGAACACCGTGATTCCACCACTGCACAGAATTAAGGCTTACCAGTTTTAAAAGACAGAACAGCTTGTCATCCAACCTGGGTAATTAGGATCTTCCACTGCTACAAGCGACTCACAGGTCTAGCGTTCCTGAAGCTCCGGCCTAGATGGTCTGGCAGTCCCAATGTGTCAGTTACAACTAGAACACTCAATGTTTTCCCCCTAATACTACAATCATATGATTTACTGCATTGGACAAATTATATGGTCAATACAGGACCTGTCTTATGGTGTTTTGTATATTGTTTACTTTTCGCTATTTCGTTTTTAGGTGTATATATTTTTTTTCACTCATTTTTTTTGGTTGTGTATATATTTATAACATCACAACAAGTTGCTCAGTTCATTGGTTTATACTATCAATCCATTATTAGCACAACTCCTTTTGATACTGTTGATGTTGTATATCACTTTGAGTTGCAGCTTGCTATTATTTAGTCAAAATAGCGCAGTTTTTTTCTTTGCCATTTCTTCAACATAGAAAATATGCCTTGTAGAAAACACACAGCCTGTGTTAACTGTGGACAGTGCACATGCGGTGCTGTAAAGAATCCGAGGGACACTCAGTAGCATTAGAATGTAAAAATCCTTCCTAACTTTCACCAAATTCCCCAAAACACAGAACAATTTGTTACCTAAAGGACATTTAGTGAAGCGTTTATATCAATTTAATGAGACCAGTGCCTACAAGTTCTACATTATTCTGTCCCTAAACGCTTTATCAACAGCATCCCCTATGCTTTTTTACCACTAATCACATTGTCAATATTCTGCTAGGAACCTTGCTTTTTTCAGTGGGGGGCTTCCATTGTTGGCCATTCTAAGGCCCCTTTCAGACGGACGGCTGTTTTGCCGCAGTTAAAAGCACTACAGATGTTTTGTGAAATTCAAGGCTCCAGGCACTGCAATTAGCCGCATTTGCACATTGCGATTACATGGTTTACGTGTGTTTAGCTGCGGCCACGTTTAGCTGCGGTATTCATTTCCATAGCAACCCTTTTTTTTTTTTTTTTGGGTCCCTTATTCTACCCATGATGCATTTCGGTCCTCTGCATTTCAAAACATCTATTTCCTGTCTCTTTGTTCCCTGGCTGAGTGTGTATTGGAGTTTGGAGTAATAGGAGCGTCCTGTGTATTGTCCTGAGATCTTTCAAGATGAATGCATATATGGGTAGTTTGATGGCAATGCTCATCTTGCTATTCATGAAAATGAAGAGGAGAAGATCCATCGAGTCCAGAAGATGTCCCCGTCATTACTGGGTGCACCCTTTAACCTCACAGCGTCTTTCTATTGGCTACTTTGCCCTGATGTTTGGTGAACTTAGAACTCATGGTGATAAGTTCTATAACTACACGAGGATGTCGGTGGAGAGTTTTGACAAATTGTTGGGGCTTGTTCGAGGTCGAATCATCCGCCAAAGGACCAACATGAGACGATGCATAAGTGAGGAAGAACGGCTGTTACTTACTTTAAGGTAGGTTTCCCATATGTGAGAGACAGAGAGAGAGAGAGAGAGAGAGACAGAGAGAGAGACAGAGAGAGACAGAGAGAGAGAGAGAGAGAGACAGAGACAGAGAGAGACAGAGAGAGACAGAGAGAGAGACAGAAAGAGAAAGACAGAGAGAGAGACAGAGAGAGACAGAGAGAGAGACAGAGAGAGAGATGTTTATTGATTTGAATTGTTCTTAATTTTTGTATTGCAGATACCTTGCCACTGGAGCGAGTTTTAGTTCACTTCATCATCAGTTCCTAATGGGGATTTCAACTGTGTCAACCATAGTACATGACACCTGTATTGCCATTTGGGAGGAGTTGAAGAGCACAGTCATGCCGGAACCAACAACCAGTTTGTGGGAAGAGATAGCAGAGGAGTTTGGGGAAAAGACAAACTTCCCAAATTGTATTGGAGCATTAGACGGGAAACATATCAGGCTCATCAAACCACCAAACTCTGGTTCCCGCTATTTTAACTACAAGAAATATTTCTCCATTGTGCTGCTGGGACTGAGTGACGCAAACATGCGCTTCATAGCAGAGGACGTTGGAGCATATGGGAGCTCTGGAGATTAGCAAATTTTTAGGAATTTCATGATGGGACAACCTCTGCAGTATGGGGATTTTAATATACCACAGCTAAGGCCTCTACCTGGTACTGCTGGACCGGATCTCCCCCTAGTAGTGCTAGGAGATGAGGCATTTGCCCTATCCACTCACCTCCTCAGGCCCTATACAAGGCACGGTCTGACTCCAAAAAAACGCATATACAACTACCGTCTGAGCCGTGCAGGCAGAATGGTGCATTCGGTATTTGTACAGCTAAATGGCGTGTACTGTTGACTGTTGTACTGTTGACTGCAATGCACTTGGATAGATCACGCGGTCAATGTGGTATTGGCATGCTGTGTTCTCCATAACTTTCTAAGGGGAAAGCAGATTGCACACAATGAACCCCCATTACCTGTTTGTGAAGAGCACAGAGGGAGTGTTACTACCAGTCGCCCAAGCAATCATGCACTACAAGTCCGTGAACATTTTTCAGATTATTTCCTTTCTGATGATGGACAGCTACCGTGGCAGTACGATTATGTCTGCTATTTTTTTACCCATTACATAAACCTTCTTATATTGTCACTGTTTTGTTTTTTTCTGTAATAAAAGTATTTGACAACTTTGTCCAAGTAAATCGGATTTATTTATTTTTCTTTGCTATGCAAAAATTAACAAAGGGTATAAAATATTGAAAATCCTTACAAAACATTGATGCTTGCATCTATACAAAACTGTACAAAACTTGTTTTGTATAATATTCCCTAGGAACATTATTTTTTTTTCAAGTAAAACATGACACAGAACAACAGATAACATCCCCAAAAAAATATAAAGTGACTCAGAACATACCTTGGGCCAGATTCACGTACATCTGCGCATTATTGGACCGGCGTAGCGCACCGCCTTTACGTTAGACTGGCGCAATGTAGCGGCGCAATCACCCTATTCTCGACGGTTTTACGCAGAAATTTGCACCTGCGCAACGTTATTTCAGAGGCGCAAGGCGGAGTAATACAAATTGGGAAGGACGTGGGCGTGATACATTGAAATGAGCCATGACCCCATGCAAATGAAGGGCCGGCCGGCTCGCGCATGAAGCAGACCATGGTCAGCACCTCTGTGCGCATGCTCACAACTCGGGAACGGCGCACTCAGTGAAATTGGAAGTGGACTAGGGCAAATTAGTGAACTACGCAAACAGCATAAATAGACAGAGAAAACGCACTTCCTTTGCAAAAGTACATCCCTTTGTATCCCTCCCTATACAGCAAGGTGCTTTTGTTCTGTTGTTTATTAGCGTTTGTTTGTTTGTTTGTGACGTGTCTTTGAGATATTTGGGGACTGTTTTGCAGAGTGATTTTTGTATTTTATGTGTTTTCTTTGTTGTTACTTTGTTTAAATTATATTTTTGCTGGGCATTTTTTATTTTTGCTGGTCAATTTTTTTTTTCCGGTTCTGTTTGTGTATGATTTGGGAATGTGGGGGTGACATTCCTGCCGGAAAAGGGGTGTCACCCTCATTTGTGGTGGAGAAGTGATCCCCAGGTCCGTGTGAATGGTGTATGAATGTACAGTGACATAATTGGAGCCGTGGCGTTGCAGCTCACAAGTCCTGCATGGTGGGCTTGTGCCAATCCAATGTGATGAGGATGTGATGTGTCTGTGCTAGGGACCACAGTGGTGTGCATGCATGCATTCTCATTGTGCCACGATTAATGTGTGTGTTTAACGTGCAAAGATGCCTACTGTGAGCTGTCTACTGGCTGCTCTTGCCTCAGAAGATGGGGTAGCCTTGGTTAGGGGGGTTCCGTATAGGAGTCATGAGATGGGGTCCCAGTGCATATGCAGAGTCACCCTGAAGGGATAAGACAGGAGGATGTTAGTAGTGCATGTGCCCCTTGTGATTTCAGCATCATGGGAGGGACAGTCATGCCTGCCACCCATGTCACTCACCAACCAGCCAGCTGTCCCCATACATGTTCTGTTTGAAATCTGTGGGGATGGGGCTATGATTGTATATGTAGCTGTCATGGGTGTCATGGGTGGTGTCATGTGTTGGGCTGGTGTTGGGCTCCTGCAGGGTTGTGGTTAATTCCAGGATGGCATGAGGGGTGAATCTGAAGATGCGAGACACCTCAGAATCACTCATGCCAAAGATGTCTATGCGTGTGTGATATATCAAGTGAAGAGTGAGGGGCTTGTATCAGATTACTGTAGATTATTATATCCATCAAGGTTTAAAAGGGCTATTGAAAGATAGTGAGACCGTGTTTGTAATTTGTATATATGTTATGTATTGATGTATATATGTATGTATATTTTTTTGTAAAAATGTTTCATAAAGCAAAGAAAATGTTTTTGTAAAAAAAAAAAAAAATCCTCTCCCGTGCCCTCCTCCGTGCCCTCCTCTGTGCCCTCCTCTGTGCCCTCCTCTGTGTCCTCCTCCTTCTTTGCTCATCTAAAGTCAGTAGTATAGCTATGAGCATGGATGTCCCTGGCATGTTGGCATACAGATTGTTGGGCAACATGTGTGACTGCTCTGCTCCTCACTAACGGTGTTGCTTTCTCTGACATGTAGACGAATTGTCTAATTTTATACCACCTTTTATATGGTCTAATTTTAGACAGGCCGTGCAGCTGTTGCGCACAGCGCGTAGCCTGCGCTGCACCAACGTTCTTTTGTGGTTCCCCGTAACTCCCTCATTAGCATATTTGAATAGCAAATCAATGGTGTGTCTAGCGCAGTTTTGGGCGGACGGATGCGCCTGTCTATTGAAATTACGCTGGACAAAAAAAAGTAGATTTCTTGCGTATCTCGTTCTGGGGATGCGGAGTATCGAAACGCATGCGCAAATTTAGACTTATGCCGAGCATCTCCTGTTACGCCGGCGTAATCGCTCTGTGAATCTGGCCCCTTATATTTAACCATCAAACAACCTGAAATATAGAGTATTCCTGATCTGTTGTTCTAAAATCTTTTTTTTTACTACATAGATGTGTACATTAGGTGCATGAAACTGAACTAAAGGTGGAGTTCTACCCTGGGTGAAAAAATCTTAAAAAAATATATATAAAAAAAATTAACCAAAAACATTTGGGTAGGCAGTGGGTCTTCTACCTTTGTCCTCCTACACTGTGAAAGCAGCCGGCACATTCACGAAGAGTCACACTGCTGGTTTCGGGATGGCGGTATCGAAAGCTATCAGGATAGAGGGATTGGCCTCCGGGGGGCTGAATAGAACAAAGGGGTTAAATTACTAAGGCGAAACCACTTTGCACGACAAGTGCACTTGGAAGTGCAGTCACTGTAGATCTGAATAGAAGATTGTCATTGATGCAGCGCTGTATTGCAAAAAAATGGCCTTGTCATTTAGGGGGTAAATCTTCATCTTAGTCTGGTTGTTATGGAAAACAGCTATGATGCATGTGTACCAATGACACAATAAACCTTGCACTCACCTTGGTTATCTCGATCAGTTGCAGACATTTGTCCCAGTTTGGTGTGACAAATTTGTATACTTCTTCCCACTTTGACCTCTTCAACACTCTGTTGGCATATCCAGGGCATTCTGAGTCCCGTAACTCCGGTCGGGCATGCACCAGGGCTATAATGGCCTCGTGGGAGATGTCTCTAGCTGCCATGGTGTCTTCTCCTCTTCCTCTATCCCTAGTACTTCCTGTGTCATTTCCCAGGTATGCTAATGAATGATGATGTGCTTCCTGTTGTTCTTTTTTTTCTCAATCTGCTATCCGCAGTTGACAAAAAGGAATGCGATTACCTGTGGCTATGTGCATTTAGCTGCGCTACATCGCACCTGGACGCATTAAATTCTATTTTTCCTATTCGCACCAAACCGCATGTAACGAAATCGCACATAAACGCTGTGTGTGAATGGGGCCATAGAAAAGCATTGTGTGCTTTTAGCTGTGGTAGAAAAATAGGAAAGCCGCAGCTAAAAGCACCAATCTATCCGTCCGTCTGAAAGGGGCCTTAGTCACCTAATCTTCAGAAGCCTAGAAATGCATTTTTGATAGTTAATTGCCATGGTGGAGAACATCTGTAATAGCTTGGCATCTCCTGCGATTGTGTTGGTTTCCCTCTGAACCCAAACTCAACCAGAAACTGAAGATCATCCTTAATTAACCCCCCTGGCGGTATTTCCGAGTCTGACTCGGGGTTAAATTTCTGTGCTGCGATCGGTAACCCTGAGTCAGACTCGGGCTCGCCTCGCTGAATCCACAGGCAGTGTTTACTTACCTTGTTCGGGTGCTCGCTTTGTTCACACAGTGCCTCTGTGTGCCGCCGAGCTCCGTTCCCTGCGACGTTACGACGCACGGGGCGGAGAATGGCGCCATATTTAAAAAAGTAAACAAACACATTACATACAGTACACTGTAATCTTATAAATTACAGTACTGTATGTAAAAAATACACATCCCCCTTGTCCCTAGTGGTCTGTCCAGTGCCCTACATGTACTTTTATATAATAAAAACTGTTCTTTCTCCCTGCAAACTGTAGATTGCCCATAGCAACCAAAAGTGTCACTTTATGTCAAAAATGGTTTTAGATCAGCTAGAAAACAGCGATAATAAATCAGAATCACTTGCAGAATTGAGCGATAGCGATTTGTGGGGAAATTCGTCATAAAAATAAATAAAGCGGCAATTCTGCAACTGAGCAAATTTCAGTGATTTTGATTTGATTACATTATTGAATAATTTTTATTATAATTATATTATTATTTGTTATAATTATTTATAATTATTTATTATATTATAATTTATAACTTTGTTTAAAAAAAAAATCATACCCGGGATGCCTATTATGCCGCGTACACACGGTCGTTTTTTGCGATGAAAAAAAACGACGTTTTTTAAAACGTCATTTAAATTGATCGTGTGTGGGCAAAACGTCGTTTTTTGTCTTAAAAAAAACGACCAAAAAAAAATTCCAACATGCTTGAATTTTTTGTGTCGTTTTTCAAAACGTCGTTTTTTGTTTCACAAAAAGTCACCGTGTGTAGCAAAAACGTCTTTCAAAACGACGTTTTTCAACCCGCGCATGCCCAGAAGCTAGTTATGAAGCGAGCTTCAATGGAAAAGAGTGGTGAACGTAACCTCGCTTTTTGTGAAAAAACGATGGTGTGTATGCAAAATTGTCTTTGAAAAGTGACGTTTCAAAAACGTCGTTTTTTACTTCACAGAAAACGTCGTTTTTTTTCATCGCAAAAAACGACCGTGTGTACGCGGCATTAGACTCTTTAAGTGAGTTATTCCTAAGAATTAAAGGCCTACAGTAAAAAACGCCAAATTTCCTTGCAAATAACGGTACCGCTTTCAGCACCTAAAATCTGAAAAATCATACCGCCAGGGAGGTTAAAGAAGCTGGGTAAACTGTCTAATTTGCGACACATTTTTGTTTGCCCATTCCATGAAGTTTAAACAACCTGGGTTTGCTTTGAGGTCAAGTTTCACTCAAATATCTTCCCTGTTGAAAAATATTCATCTAAATGTTGAAGACAAACTCAGAAATAACAAAATGTACTCTCTGAATACATAAGATGATAATTACATAATGAACAAATGTTAATTGTTAAATGGCACAATGTATATATTTGGAATAATTAGTTATATATTCCTGCAACTGCTCACATTTTAAACTAGTTAATGCCAGGCAAAACAAATTTACAGAGCTTCCTCTGATGCAAATGCTTTCTATGTCTTTCTGCCAAATGGAAACATTAGTCCTCCTTAAAAATTATGAAACAAAATAAATGCTTTAGGCGCTTGTTGTTGAGAAGTAACAGGGGAAGAG
Source organism: Rana kukunoris (assembly GCA_029574335.1). NCBI lineage: Eukaryota > Metazoa > Chordata > Amphibia > Anura > Ranidae > Rana > Rana kukunoris. The sequence continues at coordinate 351,816,465 of CM056053.1, read as the reverse complement.
CATATGGTGAAATATATTTTTAATTACTTTTCAAATGTGTTAAATGTTTTTCCCTCTTTATTTTTATTCTTAATATGCTTGATCAAATGTACTAAAGAGTCTGCTTATGGCTAAGATGCTTTGCCCAATAACACATGACTAATTTTATGGATATTATACATCACTAGATGTCTACAATAATTTCATTATGCAGACTTTAAGACTTTGTTCATCATCCTAAATGTAATTATATAACACAGCTCTCCTCCCTTTTTCACTAACAGAGTAGATCAAATTACCTTATATCTTGTATGGTAAGTAGAACCCTGCAACAAAATAAAACGTATACATGTTTACATTTTTCTATAAAAATATCATATTAAAAAATCTCATGGGACTGAATGGGCCACCCACATTATTATCATCACTTTATCACAGTTCAATAAGTATTTAAATTGGATAAACAAATGTACCTTTATTATTATTACAACTAATAAATAAACAAATTAAAAAAAACAATATTTGAAGCCCGGTACAAATTATACAAGATCTAGTGCATAAACCAGGGGTGCCGAACTACTGGTGGCCCGCGGCGCCCTCTTATGTGGCCTGCCATGTCTCGCCCTGAATTGACAGGTCGGCAAGCCCAGATTGTGGGTTCCCAACATTCCATCTCCAAACATCAGCGCAAAGGAACAGAGCTGCTGCTAAAGGAAGCAGAGCCAATGCTTCCTGTAAAGCGCTTGCTCCTTCACAGGCGGAGTGATACCAAATGTACTCTGTCTGTGACAGGAAGCATTGGCTCTGCTCTCTACTGCAGCCGCATGCTTATGTCACACTGATGCTCGGGATGGTGATTCGGGACACAGGATCCCACGATCTGGGACAGCCATCAGCATCAGTAATAGCCAGCAGTATCCGTATCAGTACCAGTACAAGCCACCAGTACCTGCCATTAGTATCAGTACCAGCCAGCAGTACCAGCCAGCAGTATTTGCAAGCAGCACCAGTACCAGTCAGCAGTACCTGCCAACAGTATCCGTCAGCAGTATCGGTACCCACCAGTAGTACCAATATAGGCCAGCAATACCAGCCAACAGTACCAGTACCCACCAGCAGTACTAGTACCTACCAGCAGTAACAGCCAGCAGCATCAGTACCAGTACCCACTAGCAGTACCCACCAGCTGTAAAAGCCAGCAGTACCAGCACCAGCCAGCAGTATCAGCACCTGTCAGTACCTACGCCAGTACCAGCCTTGGAGGACAGCCAGCCTCCAGCCATAACCGCCTGGGGGACAGCAGCAGCCCGCTGCAGGAATCCTGAGGAAGAAGTGAAGATTGAGGTCAGTTGAGGTGCAGTTAAACCGCTGTGCATCAGTGTAAAAGCAGCCTTAGGCCCCTTTCACATGATTGGTTCTAATCCAGTACGCCTGTCTATTTTCCAGGTGGACTCAAATGGACTCTCCATTCACCTCTATAGAGCAGCAGATGTTAAACAAACGCATGTCCATTTACACCCGCCTATATGCAATCTGATCTGCTTAAAAAAACAGATGGGGATCTGTCCCGTTCTGTCTGGATGGATCAGAGGGCCCTTAGGGTATAGCAGGCTGCATCCATGTCTGCTCTACAGATGCAGGACACAGACCAGCCATCCGCCCTTTACGCTCATTGTGGCCCATGACCGGTTACCAAGTCGCTAAAGTGGCCCTCACTCCTCAAAAAGGTAGGACAGCCCTGGTATAACCATTAAAACTGGCTATCAATTTACCTCCAACAAATAAAGAGAAAGAGAAAAATGTATCTTGGGTCCTTGCTGCACTGTTCAAGGGTTAAAGGTAAGGGGAAAAAAGGTGTATATACGTAAAAACAGCTGGCCTGAGCCATTAATAAGCATCCTGCAAAGAAAGTGCTAGTCCACTATTAAAGTGTTACTAAACCCAGGACCCTGCATTCACTATATATAGTCTCCCATAGTACATCAGAACATGGAAAAACTAGTTTAGTAAATAAACTGCTAAATAACTTTACTCATCAGCAGTATTATGACATCTATCAGTGTCTGGCCGAGCATTGGTTAAAAGTTGTAGGAGGAGTTTTCATTCTGCTCTTACTGTCCTAGGAGGCTGCATGGCCCCTGACTTTACTTGGAAAGTGTTGATTTGGGCTGTGCTGATCACATGAACCCCCCCCCCCCCCCAAACAAAATAAACACTCTAGCAATACTCACCAAACTGAGTATATGCAGAGTACAGTTAAAGAAGGGGGGTATCAAAGAAGACAGGATTAAACAGCCAGTTTATACAATGTGGTGGATTAAACCAATAGGTCCACAGTGAGCATAGGAAGCTTGCTTTACTACATGTACAGAATGATTTTACTTTTATTGTTTTTTTAACACTTTAAGTAGGTGTACACTTAATTTTCCCAGCAACTGCAGTGCATCTCCAGAACTGTAAGGCCCCGTACACACGGCCGAGGTTCTCGCTGAAAATCAGCGAGAACCTCGCTGGAATGTACATTCCAGCGAGGACCTCGGCCGTGTGTACGGTCTCAGCGAGCTTCCCGTCGGGAAGCCCGTCGAGCCGAAATAGAGAGCACGCTCTCTATTTCCTCGACGGCCCGCCTGGAAGAATGGCTGGTTGCCATTCCCGACGGGCGGGTCGCCGAATCCGACGGCCGGGAGAGAACCTCGACGGGCGGAACGATGTGTTCTGCCCGTCGAGGTTCTCTGCCGTGTGTACGGCACCTCACAGTAGCAGTACACCCCTCTGAAAGATTAAAGATTTCTACATTCAATATTCTTCATTATACAGTACTAAAATAAAAATAGCAAAAATATATGTAGGGATCTGCTGCCCTGCTACTGTCTGTATTTGTAAATAGCTGTTTGTCAATTACCACAGTTGGTTGGTTATAGAAAGGTACTTATTTGCCCGTTTGCATGTTCTGCTGCGAACCAAACCAGGGGGTGTTCGGCTCATCCCTAATACGCCATATTCGATTTTGCGATATATCACGAATATATAGACGAATATTCGAGAAATATTTGCTAAAATCGAATATTAGTGATATTTTATCCAAAAAACAATATTGCGAAATTTCGCTAATGCGATTGCGAAATTGTTTGCAAAATTCTCGTCCGCGCATGCGCACGAACAACACGCGAAAACAGAGATCATTTCCTGGACCTTTGGCAGTCGATTTTGGGATCGCTTTTTTGTGCTGAAGATGGTGGGGAGTAACTTTACATCCAGTGAGGAAAAACTGCTGATTAGTGTAAGTAATTTCACCACTGTTATTTCATTATCTTTAACTGCATTTTAGACTAGTTTAAAAGTTAGGATATAAGATCAGATATTAGTATTTCCCAAAAAGTGTGTCTCCAGCTGTTGCAAAACTACAACTCCCAGCATGCCTGGACAGCTGCAGACACCCTGGTTGGTAAATGTGTATTTAGGCACTTTTCTTGCTATTTAGCATAATTAACATGTTGTGGACATAGGACGTATGCGAACGTCCTGACTTCAGGGTCCTTAAGGCCCAAGGACGTTCAAATACATATTGCCCTTTAGATGTTGCAGAACTACAACTTCCAGCATGCCTGGGCATGCTGGGACTTCTAGTTTTGCAAGTTCTGCAGGCCCACATTTTTCAGACCACTATACACGGGTCTCTAAACTGTGGCACTCTAGATGCAGCAAAAGTAAAACTCTTAGCATGCACTGACAGACCATGCCTGATTGGAGTAGTAGTTTTTCAACAGCTGGAGGCGCACTGGTCTTGAAACCCTGAGTTAGGTAACAAACTCGCAGTGTTTTGCAACCATTGTGCCTCCAGCTGTTGCAAAACTACAACTCCCTGCATGCAACTGGCTGCAATAACCCCCCCCTCTCCCCCAATGTGAACGTACAGGGTACATTCACATGGGCTGGGGCTTACAGTGTGCTTCTAGCTGAAGCAAATTTGGTGCTCCAGCTTAAACCCTCAGAGGGAAACTACTGTGAACCCCACGCCCCTCTGTACCATAAAAACACTACACCACACAAAATAAAAATGAAAAAACACAACATATACACATACCCCTACATAGCCACCCTCCCCTCCACAATAAAAAAGAAAAACGTCTGGTACGGCACTGTTTCCTAATAGTGTTGCTCACGAATATTCGCATTGCGAATATTCGTTACGAATATTGCATATTCGAGTATTCGCGAATAAAGCGAATATCTGTTTTTAAAACAGATCACATCCTAGTGATCTCCATCATTCGTATTACGAATATTCACAAATACTTTCTCTGCCCTTCTGTGTTTTGTGTATAAAAAAAAAAAAATAGCTTTAGTTTAGTCATATACGTTTGTGTAAGTAGAGTTAGTGTTTAGTGCATATTAGTTTAGTAATCCAGGAAATGATCTCCGTTTTCACGTGTTTTTTGATAAAATATCACGAATATTCGATATTAACAAATATTTTGCGAATATTCTTCTATATATTCGTGAAATATCACAAAATCGAATATGGCGTATTCCGCTCATCACTATTTCCTAAACGGAGCCTACAGCTGTTGCAAAACAACCCCCCAGTATTGCCGGACAGCTATTGACTGTCCAGGCATGCTGGGAGTTAAAGTATAATTGTGGTACAGCTGGTGACGTTGAGCTACATGGTGTATCAGAGCATGCTGGTAGTTGTAGTTTTTAAATAACATCAACTCTATTATTTATTCAAAATTAATTCATCAAAAAGTCAAAAGAAACAAACATATTATTGTTCATATATAAAGATAGGGATGGAAAAAAAATCTATTGTACAGGCCCAGTATAAGGGTCAAAAAATAATTATAGCGGTCAGATGAATAGCAACACATTTCTCCCCTATACGTGTATCCTGTCTTGTTACTCATATATACATAATTATGCAAATGATAATGGCTGCTATATTTATGCAAAAAAGGTGGCGACCAAAATGGCAAGATATAAAATCTGTCATGTTACCCCTGTCAGTGATTAATAAGGCGAGAATGCTTCCAATTGTTGAATACCATACATTTACGTCATATATCCATAAGGGTTTAAACAAAAGTATTATAATATACTTTGTTCTTCATCTTGCAGAGGTTCCTGCAACAGGGATATGACCAAATTCGGAGCCAGCAGGAAAAAAAAAAATTGTCCGCTCCCTATTGCGGGAGTTACGCAAGGTGCATGGCCGCACACATGACCACATGGCCATCTTAAAAAAAGTGGTCTGACCTAAAGAGGTACCACATGGCCCAGGTCACACAGTTCCGTGATGAATTTCATCCAGGTAAGTTATTGGTGACAGTTATGTAAGGTCATATGTAATTAACCTTAGGGCAGATGTTGTTAACCCAGACGCCATGTTGTGGTAACATATATCACCACCCAAGGTATTCATAGTACTGTTGAAAAAAGACATGGGACAGCAGACAGGAAATTAAACTAAATAAACAAGACACACCATTAATGGACTAATACTGGCCGAGGCTGCTTTATTATTGGATTTCAGACATATATTTTAAATAAATACTTTAACCACTTAAGACCCGGACCAATACGCTGGCAAATGACCCAAGGGGTTTTTGCGATTCGGCACTGCGTCGCTTTAACAGACAATTGCGCGGTCGTGCGACGTGGCTCCCAAACAAAATTTGCGTCCTTTTTTTCCCACAAATAGAGCTTTCTTTTGGTGGTATTTGATCACCTCTGCGGTTTTTATTTTTTGCGCTATAAACAAAAATAGAGCGACAATTTAAAAAAAAATGCAATATTTTTTTACTTTTTGCTATAATAAATATCCCCCAAAAATATATAAAAAAACATTTTTTTTCCTCAGTTTAGGCCGATACGTATTCTTCTACATATTTTTGGTAAAAAAAATCGCAATAAGCGTTTATCGGTTGGTTTTCGCAAAATTTATAGCGTTTACAAAATAAGGGATAGTTTTATTGCATTTTTATTAATTATTTTTTTTTTTACTACTAATAGCGGCGATCAGCGATTTTTTTCGTGACTGCGACAATATGGCGGACACTTCGGACAATTTTGACACATTTTTGGGACAATTGTCATGTTCACAGCAAAAAATGCATTTAAATTGCATTGTTTACTGTGGAAATGACAGTTGCAGTTTGGGAGTTAACCACAGGTGGCGCTGTAGGGAATGTGTGCCCTAATGTGTTGTTTACAACTGTAGGGGGGTGTGGCTGTAGGTGTGATGTCATTGATCGCGTCCCCCTATTACAGGGATGACGCGATCGATGCTCCGGCCACAGAGAAGCACGGGGAAGCCGTGTGTACACACGGCTCTCCCCGTTCTTCCGCTCCAGGGACGGATCGCCGCACTGCAGCGGCGATCGGGTCTGCGAATCCCGCGGTCCCGGTCCTGGAGCTTCGGACCGGGTCGCGGGCGCGCGCCCGCGGGCGCACGCCCGCGACCCACGGCTGGGTACTAAAACCAACGTATATATACGTTGATGTGCCTAGCCGTGCCATTCTGCCGACGTAAATGTGGTTAATAACTTAAAAAACAGCCTAGTCACTACGGCTCGGGCTGTACATAAATATATTCCAACTTTAAAATGTATCCAACAACAACTAAACTAAACAGATTTGTCCCCCTTAGTATAATTTTTTATTTTATTTATTTATTTAAAACAAAGGTGACCATCCCACATAATTAGCAGCCGCGACAAAAAGAAAAGAAAAAAAGGGGGGGGGGTTGGGGAACACCACAGTCCTGTCTACTGAGGCGACTGAGAGCAAGGCTGACGGAACCCTACTTATATACCCCTAACTAACACTGGATTTTTCCAGAACCAACTGGTACCAGGCCCACAGGCCTAAAAAGTGCGGGAAAAGCACGTGTAGGCCGCGTGATCACCTCGTGCTCACCAAAAAAATGGGAAAAACACGTTTTCCAGCTAACTAGGCCACGTGTGGACCTGCTTACACCTAAAGAGCCCTATTAGGTTCCCAAAAGGGGAACTTTAAACCGTCACTACTAATTTTATTAAGTCCTGCCGCTTTCCCATGAGAAAAGGGGGAATTGAAACCTACTCCCCCTTTTCTATCATTATTACATCAAGGTAAACCATGGAATTAAAGTGATGGTCTGGTGGGTTAAAGGGGAAGGGGTGGTATTTTATAACTGAATTACCACTAAATTCCTGTGCTAGGCGTGGGGTTATCATAGTTATCCCGTGTACTCCATCAGGCCCCTTTTTTAACATGAGATCGTCAGAATAATACAAAGGAAACACAAACAGCTAATTTTACCATGGTGGCAGCCCAGCTCACACTCAGTCCCCTGTAGTGCCAGCAAGACCCTTTAATATAACAATATCCCATTGGTTAACTGTCTATATAAATACATTTGTATTCATATACAATACAGCAGAGTACACAGAATTTGCATACGTTATTAGAAATCATTTTTACAAAGAATTGGGTGAGGATGGAACAGGCATTCTCCCCCCTTCCCTTATCCCACTTACCATGGGTCTCGCATGGCAACACACCAAGTGACTGCAAAATGCACCCTCTCCTGCTCCCCTCCTTGCAGGCCTTCCGGGAGGCCTGCACCAAACACAAACTATCGGATCAACACGGCCCCATGACCCCCCTTATATTGAACCCCGACTTCCCACCGGGAATGCACCCCACCTTCCTGTCTGACAGCTGGCCCCACGCAACCATAAGGGCGGGACAATTCTTTCTGCGGGGTAGACTCATGCTACAATCAGAACTAGCCACCTACACCGACAGAGACGAGTTCCCATTTTGGACTTACTTACAAATTCGACACTTCCTGGACAGGACAGCCCCAAGCTCCCGCTGGTCTAGGCCTTGCTCCCCTTTCGAAAACCTGTGCTCACAAAGGGAACCACAGAGACACCCCATCTCCACGATATACAGTCTATTATTTTCCTCGCACTCCTCTAAACTTCATTGGGCTAACCAACAGTGGGAACGGGACCTCACTCTGAACCTCACGGACAAGGAATGGCAAACTGCCTACAGGCTGGCCCACAAGGGTTCGGTCAACGTCCAAACACAGGAAAACGCTTACAAGCTCCTCTCCAGATGGTACAAAACCCCGCTCAAGCTGCACAGAATTAATCCTGCTCTCCCAAGGGTTTGCTGGAGGTGCCATCTGGAGACTGGCTCTTTCCTCCACATTTGGTGGACCTGTCCCAAACTCCAACCCTTTTGGGTGGAGGTCCATAGACTCATTGCAAAAATCACGACTGACAACTTAGACTTTACGCCGGCCCAGTTTCTTCTCCACCATGCCCAGGCCCTCCCAAGGGGCTATTGCCGCTCCCTGGCCATGCACATGGTAAATGCTGCACGGATGTGCATCCCGCTTAAATGGCTCTCCCCACACCCCCCATCCCTGGCTGACTGGTTCGCTCGCCTCCAAAAAACGATGGAGATGGAGGAACTCATCCACCAATCTAATGATAACCCCACGAAGTTCACCGAAACTTGGGCCTGTTGGATCCATTACGTCACGACCGACGACTACAAAAATATCAGACCCTGACGACTATGACCAGACTTCCTTACCTGACACTACCATACTGAGCTGTGGCAGTCTGTCTGTCCCCCCCCCTTCCAATCTAAACCCCTACCTCCCCCTCCTTCTTCCATTATTCACATAGTTGAAGACCCTAGGCTGCCGGTCATCACCACTCTGACCGATAGACAGACACTGAAGAGACCGGTTTAGGGACTGACCGAGATGCTAACACACCACCTGCACCCCGTGTCTCACAGATGTCTGTGAGATAACTGGGTGTCAGATGCAAAGGTTATTCACCTAGGTAGGGCTTTACTTCTACTATGTTGCATTAAGACGAGCGACACTGGTGCTGTCTCAGGTGTCCTACCCAGAACGCCTCGCTCGCAATGATTAATTCTCTTACCGACTGTTCTCTTCTTTTTCTTTTTTCTTTTTCTTTTGCTATTTACTGCAATTGTTACTGTCTACAGCATATTCACAGCAGCTTCCAGATAACCTGTTTACCTGTTTACTTCCGTCATGTGTAAACTGAGGCGGCTGTGCCCGCACTTACCTTCCACTGTTAACCACTGTACAATGCTACACTGTTTGTACCTGTTGTAAACCTTAATAAACACTTTTGGGAAAAAATTAAAATAAAATAATTTTTACATATATGAACATTGTGTTATTATAGGAGCTCCTCTACCATCTGTGCGCCCCAAGCGCACAAGGCGACAGGCCGCAGAGGAGGACGAGGAGGATGAAGAGGAGGAGCAGGAGGAGCAGGAGGAGGATGCACAGGAGGAGAGGGATGAGGAGCAGCCAGGGCCCTCCCAGGGATGAGGAGGAGCTGCAACCCCCCCCCCCAAACTCCTGGTGAATCGGGTGATGGAGAAGAGGAGCAGGAGGATGAGACAGTTCCTGTGAGCCTCAGTCAGAAGGGTAAATAAGTTCACAAAGATTAATAACATTTCAACAATAAGATGTAGATATAAAAATGGACAGCATTTAAAGCGCACCCGTCAGATTTCAGAACAATAATATGGTATTTATGATAGAAGTATATGTGCTAGACACATAACAATTGTATAGACATGATAATGATTGTTTAATAAGCAACATAAATATTTTATTTATTTGGTAACGGTCTTTCTTACATCCTAACAGTTTTAAAAAAGATGGTAGAAAACCACATTCTCATCCAGAGGACCAATGATAAAATCCTCTCAAATCGTCGGAAAATGCGGATATTAGACCTCCAAAACCAACAGCTGGAGCAACAGCAGAGGAAGAATTTGGACGCGATGACTGAGCTTCAGAAGCTCATGCAAAATTATTATTATTTAACACAAACCTAAGACAAACTAAAATACATGGACACAGACACTACTAACACAAACTAAACTGTTGAAAAATTAATATAACAAAAGCTACAATATATATATAGATATAGAGAGAGAGAGCGAGAAAGAGAGAGAGAGTGCAGATTTGCTCTTGCAGACAGGCTAATGGTTGCAGTATAAAGGCCGCAAACCAGGGTTTAACATAAAGTTCAGTGTTTTAGTCACACTTGCTGTTACGATCCAGTCTGGTAGCTTGTAGCGGAGGCTGTTGGTGGATCCGCTGTGCCAGAGAGGTCATGAAGCATTACTCAGAATGAAGGCAGCAGCAGTAGTATTAAAATATAATGTAATTATCACACAGGCAACATTTACAAGCAGTAGTGGTAATAGTACTAGATAGCATCTAAACACTTGGGCAATACTTGACAGCAGCAGTAGTGGTAATAGTAGTATATAGTGGCAAATAACTTGTGACATAGGTGTCTGAGCAGCAGCAGTAGTAGTAATAGTAGACAATATAGTGTTTTATCACTCGGGAAAGAGGTGCCATGAACAGCAGCAGCAGCAGTGGTAATAGTAGTATATAGTGGCAAAGAACTCGCGACATAGGTGTCGTGAGTAGCAGCAGTAGTAGTAATAGTAGACAATATAGTGTCAAATCACTCGGGAAAGAGGTGCCATCAACAGCAGCAGTGGTAAGAGTAATAAAAATGGCAAATCACTCGGGCAAGAGGTGCCATCAGCAGCAGCAGCGGTAAGTAGGGTTGTCCAGATACCGATACTAGTATCGATTTTGGGACCGATACCGAGTATTTGCGGGAGTACTTGTACTCGCGTAAATGCTCCCGATGCCTAAATAGAATACTTTTTTTGTATTTATCAACATGTTCTGTGAAAATTCTTTGAGTTTTTTACTACTGCGTGACAAGCAAATAAAACATTTTTAGTCATTTTTACTCATTTTTATTCTTTTATAATGTCTTAAGTTAGAGTTCTTCATAATTCTAAAGAAAATATCCTTAGTCTGTATTGTGGTTTGAAAACTGTCACATGACATTTAAAAAAAGTATCGGTATTCGGTATCGGCGAGTACATGAAAAAAAGTATTGGTACTTGTACTCGGTCCTAAAAAAGTGGTATCGGGACAACCCTAGCGGTAAGAGTAATAAAAATGGCAAATCACTCGGGCAAGAGGTGCCATCAGCAGCAGCAGCGGTAAGAGTAATAAAAATGGCAAATCACTCGGGCAAGAGGTGCCATCAGCAGCAGCAGCGGTAAGAGTAAAAAAAATGGCAAAACACTCGGGCAAGAGGTGCCATCAGCAGCAGCGGTAAGAGTAATAAAAATGGCAAATAGCTCGGGCAAGAGGTGCCATCAGCAGCAGCAGTAGTAATAGAAAGTGGCAAATCTCTCGGACAAAAGGTGACAGCAGCAGTATGAGTAATATATCGGTACATAATCACTCAGCCTTTTGGCATTAGCAGTAGGAGCCCATATCGTGGCAAAATTACAAAAGCTTGAAGTTGCAGTAGCATGGTGATTAAATTTGAAAAGCAGAATGACACAGGCCTTAAGTAGCTGTAGCCTGACTATACCACAATGCCTCATAATTTACAAGTTTGATTAACGTTATTTCTATGCTATATGTGACTTTTTAAATTCATGATGAGCATTGAGCAATTACATTTCAAAATAATGTGGCAGCAGCATCAGGACTCCTTATAGTGGCTTAATGACACAGCAAGGAAATATTTATGCCCTTAACACTACCTGCCCACTATGAGTTTCAAAGGTATAAATACATCAAAGAGGTAATGAATGACAAGGGACCATTCAGCGCCCTGAACCGACAGCGGGTGCCAGAAAGTCACCGCCGATCCAGGACTCATTCATCTTGATGAATGTGAGTCTGTCCACGGAGTCTGTGGACAGACGGGTCCTCTTGTCCGTGACCACCCCACCTGCCGCGCTGAATGTCCGCTCAGATAGTACGCTGAAGGGGGGGCAAGACAATAACTCCAGCGCATACTGAGCGAGCTCGCGGCAGGTGTCCAATCTGGCAACCCAGTACTCCATGGGGTCGTCGGTGCTCATACTGTCAGAAGCACCGACGGACCTCATGTAGTCTGCCACCATGTGGGCCAGCCGCTGGTGGTGACTGCTGATGCTGCTGCTGCTGCTGCTGGTACTGGGTCGCTCAGATTGGAAGAACATCCTCATCTCACCCATTAGGTCCCCTGCTCGGCTGCTGCTGCTGCTGGGTGCAGCCACCTGCTGGGTGAGATGAGGGGGGACAACTGGAGGCCGGGGAGTTGCCTGTTCCAACCGGCTGACTATGCGTGCCTGCAGTTCCTCCATCCGGTGCTGCCTCCAGCTGGCTGGGAGGAACTGCTCCAGTTTCCCCTTGCATCTTGGATCTAAAGGGTGGCCATCCAAAATTCATCCCTCTCCTTGATAATCTGAACCCGGGGGTCCCTCCTGAGGCATCTCAGCATGTGGGCAGCCATGGGGAACAGCACAGCCCGCTGTGACTCCTCATGGCTGCCCGGGTCCATGACGTCCGACTCTTCATGCTGGAGGCGCTGCTGCTCGCGCTCAGAGATGCCCAACCCCCGGACTATCGGTGCCCCCAACACCGGCTCTCCCTCCTGACCAGGCCCTGACTCCAGGACGTCACCAGTAACCTCCTCATCATCATCATCCTCCTCCTCCTCGTCCTGGGCCTGGTCTTGGTGGAGCAGTGTTGCCTCCTCCTGCTCCACCAAGGCACTCTCCCCAGTTTCGAGCAGGCGATCTAGTGTCCTGTCCAGCAGGAACACTATAGGGAGCACGTCGTTGAGGCCGACATGCTCCCTGCTCACCATCTTGGTCGCCTGCTCGAAAGGGGCCAACACATGGCAGACCTGGTGTATCTGCCCCCACTCCGCACTGGTGATGTACGGGAGTGTTTGTGATGGCCGCCAGTGCCTTGCTCCAGCAGGTATTCCTTCACCGCCCTTCGCTGCTCCCACAACCTCTCCAGCATGTGGAGGGTGGAGTTCCACCACGTCACACTGTCCACAATCAGCCTGTGAAGGGGCAGGCTGTTGTCCCGCTGCAACTTGGACAGGGACGCGGTAGCGATTGAGGAGCGCCTAAAGTGGCTGGCAATCCTACGTACCCTTAGCACAATGTCACTCAACTCGGGATAGGTGCGCAGGAACTTCTGCACCACGAGGTTGAGGACATGTGCCAGACAGGGCACGTGGGTCAGACTGCCAGCCTGGAGGGCGGAGAGTAGGTTGCTGCCGTTGTCACAGACAACCATACCTGCCTGGAGCATTCGGGGTGTCAGCCACTTCTGGACCTGAGCCTGAAGTGCGGTCAGAACTTCTTTTCCAGTGTGTCTCCGGTCCCCTAAACTAACAAGCTGGAGCACGGCCTGACAGCGCACGTGCCCCACACTTGAGTAGCTATGGGGCGCTTGCTGGGAGGCTCAGCAGCTGCGGAGACAGTGGCTTGAGGGAGACCAGCAGTTCTCCCCTGGACACCCCGGGGCGGCACCACAAAATCTGATGCCGCCAATCCCTCCCCAGCGCCTCGGAGGGAAACCCAATGGGCCGTGAAGCTGATGTACCGGCCCTGCCCATGCCTGCTGGTCCAGCCATCCATTGTGAGATGCACCCTGTCGCTGACAGCATGATCCAGCGACAGGGTTACATTCTGCACAATGTGCTGGTGTAGGGCAGGGACACCAGTCCTGGCAAAGAAATGGCGGCTGGGGACACGCCATTGGGGTTGGGCCTGCTCCAACATCTGCCTGAAGGGGTTGCAATCAACAATGTTGAAGGGAAGCAGATGTTGGGCAATAACCCTTTCCAGGAGCCCATTGAGGGAACGCACGCGTCGGTCTCCAGGGGGGAAGGGAGTGGTGCGTTCGAAGGCGTCGGAAAGCGACGCCTGGCACCGGACGGCAGTGCAGGACACCGAAGAGGAGGGTGCTGTGGAAGTAGAGGTCTGGCTGCCGGTACCAGTACCTCTACTAGAGGGAGCGGGGGGGGCATGACCTGCTGGGAACAGATGAAGCTGTGGCAGGGGCTGCTGTGCCCTGCTCACTTGTGGTGGTGGCGCTGCTACCACCACCACGCTTCATCTGGTCATACTCCCGCCAGTGGTTGATTCTCAGGTGCTGGTTCAGAGCTGTGGTACCCACCCAAGCCAAGCACTTCCCTCTCTTCACCCTGGCACGACAGATACAGTGGTTGACCGCGATATTGTGTCAATCTCGCTCCCTTTCTCGGCGAGATTGAGCACTTGCGAGCCCCATTTGGAGACAAAGCCGTCATAGAAGCGACGGGGATCCAACGCGGATTCCCGCCAATTCTACACGTGGGCGGAGTTTGTTATGAATCCTGAGAAGGAAGTCCCCGCCGGATTTTAAATAAAAATCCGGCATGGGTTCCCCCTCAGGAGCATAACGGGCCCTTATGTCTGGTATGGGTTTTAAGGAGACCCCCCTACGCCGAAAAAACCCCCCACAATCTATACCAGACCCGTATCCAAAGCACGCTGGCCGGCCGGTCAGGAAGGGAGTGGGGGCGAGCGAGCGCCCCCCCCCCCTCCTGAGCCGTACCGGGCAGCATGCCCTCAACATGGGGGGGTCAGGTGCTCTGGGGCAGGGGGCGCACTGCGGCCCCCCACCCCAGAGCACCCTGTCCCCATGTTGATGAGGACAGGGCCCCTTCCCGACAACCCTGGCCGTTGGTTGTCGGGGTATGCGGGCGGGAGGCTTATCGGAATCTGAAAGCCCCCTTTAATAAGGGGGCCCCCAGATACCGGCCCCCCACCCTAAGTGAATGAGTATGGGGTACATCATACCCCTACCCATTCACCTGCAATAAAAAGTGCAAACACAAATAAACCACACAGGGTATTGAAATATTTTATTAGTTGGCCGCCGGGGGGGGGGTGTATGATCGCTTTTATAAAAGCGCCCCCCTCCGGCGGGCTTCTGCGGGGGGTGGGTGCCGCTGTTCTTCGCCGCCGTCTGGTTCTCTTCCACCGCCGGGGGGGCGCTTTGATAAAAGCGCCCACCACCCGGCGGGCTTCCTTCGACACCTTCGGCGGCGGGGGGGTCTTCTCCCACTCTCCGGGGTCTTCTCTGGCTCTCCGGGGTCTTCTCTGGCTCTCCGGGGGTCTTCTCCGGCTCTCCGGGGGTCTTCTCCGCTCTCCAGGGGTCTTCTTCTTCAGGACTGGCCGCCGCTATCTTCGTGTGTTAGCTCAATTACTAGCGGCGGCCAGTCCCCTCTTCTGTGACGTCGTCTTCCTCTTCTCTTCTCCAGATGTTGACGCGGCGCTTCCTTCCACTGTTATGGCTGGCGCGCGGCTCGCAGCGAGTTATATAGGCCTGTCTTGTGACGTCGCAGTCCCATCATGCTCCGGTAGGTACCACGTGGGTAGGTAGCACATGGTACCTACCGGAGCATGATGGGACTGCGACGTCACAAGACAGGCCTATATAACTCGCTGCGAGCCGCGCGCCAGCCATAACAGCAGAAGGAAGCGTTGCGTCAACATCTGGAGAAGAGAAGAAGAAGACGACGTCACAGAAGAGGGGACTGGCCGCCGCTAGTAATTGAGCTAACACACGAAGATAGCGGCGGCCAGTCCTGAAGAAGAAGAAGACCCCCGTAGAGCGGAGAAGACCCCCGGAGAGCCGGAGAAGACCCCGGAGAGTGGGAGAAGACCCCCCCCGCCGCCGAAGATGTCGAAGGAAGCCCACCGGGTGGTGGGCGCTTTTATCAAAGCGCCCCCCCCGGCGGCGGAAGAGAACCAGACGGCGGCAAAGAACAGCGGCACCCACCCCCCACAGAAGCCCGCCGGAGGGGGGCGCTTTTATAAAAGCGATCATACACACCCCCCCCCCGGTGGCCAACTAATAAAATATTTCAATACCCTGTGTGGTTTATTTGTGTTTGCACTTTTTACTGCAGGTGAATGGGTAGGGGTACGATGTACCCCATACTCATTCACTTAGGGTGGGGGGCCGGTATCTGGGGCCCCCTTATTCCGATAAGCCTCCCGCCCGCATACCCCGACAACCAACGGCCAGGGTTGTCGAGAAGGGGCCCTGTCCTCATCAACATGGGGACAGGGTGCTCTGGGGTGGGGGGGCCGCAGTGTGCCCCCTGCCCCAGAGCACCTGACCCCCCCCATGTTGAGGGCATGCTGCCCGGTACGGCTCAGGAGGGGGGGGGGGGGGGGGCGCTCGCTCGCCCCCACTCCCTTCCTGACCGGCCGGCGTGCTTTGGATACGGGTCTGGTATGGATTGTGGGGGGACCCCTACGCCGTTTTTTCAGCGTAGGGGGGTCTCCTTACAACCCATACCAGACCTAAGGGCCCGTTATGCTCCTGAGGGGGGAATCCATGCCGGATTTTTATTTAAAATTTGGCGGGGACTTCCTTCTCAGGATTCATAACAAATTCCGTCCACGTGTAGAATTGGCGGGAATCCGCGTCGGATCCCCGTCGCTTCTATGACGCACTCGCTGGAATGTGCTTCTACTATTCCAGCAAGTGCGAGATGTCGTAACCCTGTCGCCGAGAATCAGCGCGATGATGTTGTGCTAAAAACACATTCTCGGCGGCAGGCACTGTATGGCAGATGGCTACGGTCTGGTTATCTGCTACCAGGGTGAAGTAGGCCCAGACAGGTGACTTCAGCGCCACCCTCCTGTCAGATGGGGTGACGCTGACTTGCACCTGCTGGGACTCGGTGCGCACAGGTGGAGCTGCCTGCTGCTGCTGCTGCTGCTGACACCTCCTGCTGCCATCACCAGTGGAGACCCTGACGCTGGTCTCCCTGGTGACCTGGCGCACCGTTTCCCCAGGGTGCCTACCTTCCTCGTCGTCACTGCTGCTGTGAACCGACCATGTTGGGTCACCCTCCTCTTCGCCCCCAGATATGTCAGACCCAGGGCTGAAATGTGGTGGTCTGAGGGAAACAGCTGACATGGAGCCGCTAGCCTGGCTCCGCTGTCCCCTCACCGACGCCTGGGTCTGACTAGGTGTGGGTGTTTCCTGCACAAAAACACCAGCACCACTTGGAAGGGATGTCTCTGGGATACTGACAGCAGGTACCCCATCCTCCTCCTCCATCAACCCTTCAAAAAGGTCCTGACCATCAGGACAGAACTGGATGTCTGCCTGATGCAGGGCCTCCCCCAAGATATCCCTCTCACTGTCGCTGTCAAACAGTAAGAGGCTGGACTCTTGGGGGCTGGGGGTGGGTACTAAAGGCACCGATGAACTGGTGGTGCTACTGGGAGTCGGGACTGACGACTCAGTGGCACTGCTGCGCCCCATATACTCCACCACTACTGGAGCCTGAGAAGGCAATATCGGGCGGCTGCCCAAGGGAAAAAACTTGCGGATGAGGCGGACTCCCCTTCCACCTGATCCTCTACCACTAGTAGGGGTGCGAGAGGTACCCCGTGCTGGCAGGGACCCAGCACTGGGAGTATCTCCACTACCCCTGCTGCCACGGCCACGGCAACGTATGCTGCTCATACTTGCTGATGTGGGGGGGGGGTAAACTTTATTGGGGGGGGGGAAATGTGAGAAAGGAGTGTTTGTTTTTTTAGCAAGACAGGCACACAGACAAAGTCGCAGACAAAGACGCAGACAAAGACGTAGACAGCTACTAAACTAGAATAAAACTACTACACCTACAAGTTTTTTTTGTTTTTTTTTTTTGTTTTTTTTAGACTGAAGGACGCAGACAAGGACGAGGACTATAAATACTAAACTAATATGCAACACTAACTCTACTTACACAAACTTATATGACTAAACTAAAGCTAAATTTTTTTTGTTTTTTTTACACTGACTGACAAGGACAAAGACGAGGACTACAAATACTAAACTAATATGCAACACTAACTCTACTTACACAAACTTATATGACTAAACTAAAGCTAAATTTTTTTTGTTTTTTTTACACTGACTGACAAGGACAAAGACGAGGACTACAAATACTAAACTAATATGCAACACTAACCCTACTTACACAAACTTATATGACTAAACTAAAGCTAATTTTTTATTTTTTTTTCCACTGACTGACAAGGACAAAGACGAGGACTACAAATACTAAACTAATATGCAACACTAACTCTGCTTACACAAACTTATATGACTAACCTAAAGCTAATTTTTTTTTTTTTTATACACAAAAAACAGACACTAAACACACACTAAACTAAGCTACCTTAAAGAAATGTACACTTACACTAACTACACAGAAATCTATCTAAAACTAAGCTACACTAACCTGGAAAAAACAACACAAATCTGAGCTTTTAGAAAAGCTGTTGGGTCTTTTGCTTTGAAAAAAGCAGTTTAGAAGCAGGAACCACAGAACTGAAAGCACTATAGAAAGCACAATGCTGATGCTCTAAGCTCTAAGATCACACATAAACACTCCACTCTCTCTAGCCAGTAGCCACCTTGTGAATCTGCACTGAAATACTGCTGGGAGTGACCTTATATAATGGTTGTGCAGGCAGGTTCCTATTGGTTGCTATGGAGGTTGCTAACCTCTGACAACTGTGGTAGGAGAACTCTGATTGGCTCTGATGCAAAAGAAGGGCGGAGAAAATAATCGTGCAATATTCCTTTTGCCGAATATTCGCATTGAGAATATTCGGCAGCATAAAAGGATCGCATCAGAAACTCGGCCCAGTGTCTCTAATCATACCAGCAATGCTTTTAGACGTCGATGGAGATCACTAGGATGTGATCTGTTTTAAAAATAAATTTGAAAAAATATGAATATTCGCAATAGCGAATATTCACAGCGATATTCGAGTTATTCGCGAATACTCGAATATGCAATATTCGTAACGAATATTCGCAATGCGAATATTTTTGAGCAACACTAGTCAGCACTACAGAGGAAAAAGATTTGGGGGTACTTTTTTCAGATGATTGTAAAATTAGCAAACAATGTGACCAGGCAGTGGGAAAAGCATATACATTTCTAAAGTCCAGAAACTCTGGGATTCTGTTATTCACCTTCAGTTCTCAACTCTCCTGAACTAGCCCTCTTAACCCGTCTTCACCAGCCACTTTTTGCCAAGCACTCCTTTCTCCAGGTCTTTACCTTTGGGGTTACAACAAAAGGAAAATTGCCCATGGGTCTTTGAATGGGGCAAGCATGGGGCCAACAAAGTAGAGTAAAGCATAGTAACATTAAAACCTGAGTGATGCATAGACATAAACGCCAAGCTGTTAGCATGATAACAAATTGCTTGAAAACATGCACATGTTATTGTATACAATGTTAGAGTTGTACTGGCATCTATAACCCAACTTGTTTCACGGGCACTGCTTACTTCTTCAGGAATAGACCATTAGGTGCATTGTCTAAAATTTCAAAGCCAAGATTAAAAAAAATGATCCCAAGAGGTGGCCACGGGATGCATTCCCCCGGGAGCTGAAGGGATGGAGCCGAGAGCAAACCGCTGGGGGAACATGTGAGGAACAGACATAACTCAATGGGGACAGCTGTGTCCACTGATGTGTCTCAGCATTCAGGATAAACCACCCTGAGTTCTGACTGCATATCCCATTTTGTGAGTCATTTAAAATAAATGCACTGAAAGCTTCGTATTTACTTCTGACAATGCCTTGGGGGAAGAAGAGGTATGATGTGGATAGGGGGAAGAAGAGGTGTGATGTGGATAGGGGAAGGAAGAGGTGTGCTGTGGACAGGGGGAGGAAGAGGTGTGCTGCAGATGGGGGAAGAAGAGGTGTGCTGTGGCAATACTTGTAGTCCCTTCTTTTACATGGGCAAGAATGAGTAAACCCTCAGGAGACACGAGTTGTCTACTGGGACATCTGCTTAGCAGCCAATAAATTATTATCTCTATGATTAATTGATTAATTGAATATCTCAAGTAAAGTTGCTGTTCTGTAAACTTAGTGACCTGAGTATTTGTCCTGCACCACATGCCTACCAGTACACCCCCCTCTGCATTGAAGTATCGTATTACCTCTTTAGAATACTAGCCTTAAGCCTCGTACACATGATCATTTTTAATGTCCTAGAAAAAAACTATTTTTTCTCGACGTATTTCTTGTCAATCCTGCCTTGCATACACACGATCGTGAAAAAAATGCTTGAGCAAAGCACGGTGACATACAACACGTATGACGACACTATAAAGGGGAAGTTCCATTCAGATGGCGCCACCCTTTGGGCAGCTTTTGCTGATTTTGTGTAAGTAAAAGTTTGGTAAGAGACGATTTGCACTTTTCAGTCTTTGTGCATTTCAGTCTGTTACGCTAAACAAGCCTTAACCAAGCCTACCAAACCCTGACTTCTCTGCCATCCCGAACCATCGGTGAGACACTCGAGTGGAGAATCAAAAATAGAAAAATACTACATAGGGTAATAGAAAGGCGGACTTTTTCAGGCAATCACAAGGACATAAAAGTTAAGAAAAAATATTTAATTATATATCATAAAATCCAAAAACAAAGAATAAAATATACAAAAACAGGGTATACAGAATATACATAAGCAATGTTAGCTTGCATCTCGCCTACGCGTTTCGCCTAGCGGCTTCTTCAGGGCGAGTTTGAGAGAGGGCTGGTAGTATATAATTGCTAATTTCATACATCTGCAAAAAGGAAAAAATACATAAACAAAAACAAAACAGTTTTTTAACTGTTTCCTCCCTCTGCACTGGGTGTCTCCTCTGAGAACTTTCCTACCTTGTCGACATTATCAAAACCTGAAGACAACCTACGACAAAATATTATAGAGACAGCGCAAACCATGGCGAGATCACATACCAACACGAATAAGGAGGGGACAGTAAGGGATGGCCTTAAATGACGCATGGACCATTTTTATCCAATTATTTCCCATAGACAACCGATTAATACCTCGGACAATATCCATAGGGCTAGTCCATCTATGCCCATTAATACATCTAATTCAAGAACCACTACTGACAATCCTTGCCAGCTAGAGGTAATTAACCTATCATCTCAGGCTCTCAGTCCACCTGAGATCGCTCTCCTCAGTCTTGGCCTAGGTTTCTGTCCTGATTTGACATTTAACAAATTTGAACTTACCAAAGATCTATACCTTTTCGCACGTAAACTTACTTTCAATTTTATGTTCGACAAGGACAGATGCAAACGACAAACTGAATACGCACAACAGGATATATGGAAAGACTTTACGGTCGCGGATTTCCGTGCATTAAAGACACTCGTTCTTCCATTAGAAGAGAATGAAGGGCCAGAGGACCCACTTGAGTCCGATGAAGCACTAGGTCAGCGAATACAACTTACGTGTTACCAAAATGATTTAGAGACACTGGAAAAGGCTGTAAAGAAAAAATCCCTTAAATTTCCCCCACTTCAGACTAATCCAAATGTCTGGGCTTTTTTAATGCAGGCAATCAAGGATATTGAATCCTTGCCTTCCTGCCTCTCTAATGCCAATCGCAACCTTACTATGGCTCAAACACAGGCTCTCAACAATTTAAGTCGCAGCCCACATCTGGTGATCAAACCCTCGGATAAGGGTGGTAATGTGGTGGTTATGAATGAGCTCAACTACCGCAACATGTGCTGGGACATACTGAAAAACAGAGCCTGGTACAGACCAGTAGCACATGATCTCATTGATAAGTACAACCAACAATATAACGATACCATCCAAATCGCTCTCTCCGAGGGTTTGATCACCAGATCCATCTTTGATGGCATTCAGGTCCCCCATCCCAAAATCCCAACGTTCTACTCACTCCCCAAGACCCACAAAAACCTACGAGACCCACCCGGTCGTCCAATTGTTTCAGGTATCGGCTCTAAAACTGAGCGAGCGAGTAGATTCGTAGATAGCTATTTGAGACCACATGTTAGCACTATGCCCTCCTATATCCAGGATACCCCTGATCTACTACGAGCACTGGATGGCCTTACCGTACCTCCAGGGTGCCTCTTAGTCTCAATAGATGTGGAGGCACTATACTCCTCTATTCCACATACAAAAGGATTGGAAACAATCAGCAAATTCCTAGCTGAAAGGTGTCCTAAATCCTGTAAACTCAATGCCTTTGTTTTGAAACTTTTGGCCCATATTCTAACAAAGAATATATTTTCGTTTGATGGGTCCCACTTCCTCCAGGTACAGGGGGTCGCTATGGGCACATGCTGTGCACCGTCCTATGCGAACCTGTACCTGGGGGGGTGGGAACGGGAGGTTTTCTCCAGTGACGTTTTTTCTGATTTATTACCATCCGTATTAGGGTGGTATCGATACATAGACGATATCTTGCTCCTATGGACGGGATCTCGGATGGAACTCGATGCCTTCATGAGGAAACTTGGCCAAAATAGTTACAACTTAAAATTTACCATGACCTACAGTCTGACGGAACTGGCCTTTCTGGACTTGACCATTGATATTTCGGAAGAGGGTATGCTCAATACATCCCTATACCGAAAACCCACGTCGGGAAACACGATACTTCATGCCACGAGTAGCCACCCCAAATCCCTAATCCAAAGTATACCATTTGGACAGTACCTGCGACTTCGACGAAATTGCTCAGACGCTTTGAAATTCAAAGTGGAAGCAGATCTCCTATATACACGACTAAAATCTAGGGGGTATAGTAAAAAATGTCTAAAAAAAGCCTTTGCAAAGGCCAATGGCAAGTCAAGGAGTGACCTTTTAGCACACAATAACAAACCAACCAATCCCAGTGCAACGAGACTTATTACAACATACTCCAACCAGCATGCTGAAATCAGAACAATAGTGCATAAACACTGGCATATACTCACTTCTGATCCAGTGTTATCTAAACACATTGGACCTAAACCTGAAATTTTCAGGCGGGCAAGATCGATTCGTGATCGCCTGGTCACAAGTACATATTGTAGATCGAGTGATGTAAAACGAGATCTCCCCGGTCTATATAGATGCGGTGAATGTAACTATTGTGACTTCGTGTCAGTGGGCACTACTGTACTTCTGCCCAATGGGCAAAGACACACAATCAAACAACACATCACCTGCCAGACTAAGGGGGTCATATACCTGATCCAATGCCAATGTGGAAGCTATTATGTTGGGAAAACTATACGACCATTCTGGAAATGCATTAAGGATCACATCTACTATGCGACCAATGGTCTCCTTAACACTACCATGGGTTACCACATAGCCTTTAGACATCAATACAAACCCCATGTATTTAAATTTGCTGCCTTAGAGAGCATATATGAGGACCCGAGAGGGGGTAATTTTGACCAACGTGTTTTACAATGTGAAACACGCTGGATCCATAGACTACAGGCTAATAAGTTTCCTGACCTCAATGATGCCCTGAGCTTTAAACCCTTCCTCAATCCCTAGAAATTTCAGAACTTCGTCACTAATTTTTCTCCCCCCTTCTCTTTTTTTTGGGCCCTCATTCTATGTAATTTATTTACATCACGCCTAAATATGAGAATGACACATATGCCACCAACAAAGATATTAACCTCAACTATCTGAAAAGATCTGCCAAGATTCTACAAAGAATAGGCTCGTCACTATAGATGCCCCTATATTGTAGAAAAATAATAGACACATATAGAATGTATATGTATGTTTATTTATGTTGTATTTGTATGTTTTGGTCTCCTATTTCTTCTGACTTGCTAAATTGTATGTAAACTAAATATACCTGTATCCTACTATATAAGTATCAGGGAATCGTCTTATTTTTGATATAAATTCTTTTTATATGTATTTCGATTAAAAAATAATTTCCAATTGCTTAAATCACTGATTGTCTATGTGCACTTGGGATCTCTATTTATACCAATGGTTGTTCAAAAAATCCAAGTTCTCAGTTCTGATACTTACTGTTGCCATCTTGTGGCTGTTCTTATTTACTGCACTCAACATGTCTTTTCTAAAATCGGCCACACACATCTGATATATGATGGCGTCCCTATTGCTGTAGACATAGGAGGCTTGTTCTCTTTCTACATATATGCTCTATCTTGTTTATGACCCCCAGGATATGCTCAAATTCTTTTTCTCTCCCTATATTATTCTATATACTTGTGTTTGACAATGAGGGTTTCTTCCCTCTATTCTTTCATCTGTGGGGCGTGTCTGCTGCATAACAGGACACACGGTACCGCCCTATACACGCCCACTCCATTTACAAACAGGGAGGTGGGCGTTCCTGTTCCTCACAGACTCTGTGTGCTTGGCGCCGCCCCTCTCTTGTAATGTGTTCTGTGTCTGGATGGGCGGGATTGTACATCCTCCCTGCCACAGGATCCACCTCTCTCCCCCTTCCATCAGTGAGCTGTTATTTATGCGCCGCCTACGTATGGGCGCCACGCTAATGATGTCACTACGTTTTCTGTCATGTGATGCTCCTCTGCACCCTATATAAACTTCCTCTATCAATGACCAAATTGGTGTGCAGCACAGGCTAAACCCCCCCGGGACACATAAACAGCGCTCTTTACCAAGGTATGTAAATACTGCAGCTATAAGCTCTTTGGACAAATCTGCTCTATTTTTTTCTTTACTCACCAGCAACCCATTTTGTATTTAGGCTCCTGACTTACTGGGCTGCCCTATATTGGACACTTTAACCTGGTCTAGCCTATTTGATTGGATACTTACTCCTCCCTGGTTATGTTCCATGTTCACTGCTGTGATTAGTCCCGGGTCTGTTTCTTGATTTCTGGCTTTATTTCAGGTAAACTGACATTCTCTGAAACCTTTATGAATGCATATACCAGGCGTCTTCATATATATCTATTTACTAGTTCACGCTCTCTATTTTTGTTGTAGAAATACACGTGTTCATCCTTATATGATGACTCGCTGCCAACCATAGGATATATATATATTTTTTTGTGTATCTTGGAGTACTCTGTCTGGTAATTCCTCATTATTATTATTATTTCCTAATCTTTTAATCTGTTGTCTATAAACTCATAGCAGAATTTAAACATATATGACACCCTTTCTGCGTTGTTTCTTCTCTTCTTTTTTCAGTCGCATTGAGCTCTTGCAAGCCATACGAATACTTATTTCTTCATCTTCGATGTAATCGGATGGATAGCAATTCTTTTGGTATTGTTCTTTTGGGGATCCCTTGTTGCTTATTGACTCTCAGTGTTTTTTTTAAAAAACTTTTTAAAAAACTGTTTTGTTTTTGTTTATGTATTTTTTCCTTTTTGCAGATGTATGAAATTAGCAATTATATACTACCAGCCCTCTCTCAAACTCGCCCTGAAGAAGCCGCTAGGCGAAACGCGTAGGCGAGATGCAAGCTAACATTGCTTATGTATATTCTGTATACCCTGTTTTTGTATATTTTATTCTTTGTTTTTGGATTTTATGATATATAATTAAATATTTTTTCTTAACTTTTATGTCCTTGTGATTGCCTGAAAAAGTCCGCCTTTCTATTACCCTATGTAGTATTTTTCTATTTTTGATTCAATTACTTCGGATGTCGGCTACATGTGAATGCTTTTATGTTTCCCCATTCCCTATATTTTTGAACACTCGAGTGGAGGAGCTTTGACACGCTTTTGTCCCAGTGCCAGGCAGGCACCAGCCAGAGTAAGAGGCCATTTGGCTGTTTATGTGCAAATTTTATTGATTTTAATAAACGGTATTGCACCATGATTTTTTCCATTTATTTTTCTGTCCACACATGAGTATACTCAGTACTACTGTGGTTCTAGTGTGATCCAGCATGCCTCAAGTGTAACAGGCACTTATCCTGTCTCGCTCATCTGACCTACTTGTAACAGAGAGGTCATATCATCTGGTAAGAACATAGTATTTCCCCAGCACTTTTGGTGGAACACGAACAAACTTTTTGGTGAAGGTTTCCCTCACACCCCAGAACCAGCACACTATAATCTTGCCACAGATCTGTTCACAGACCTTGCCCAATCAAGATTGCACTCTGCACAAAGAAGACCATCGTTTTATCTTTTCTGGGTTACCAGTTGGACTTATTTTTGTTTGTCAAATAATACACCAGAATTAATTTTTGTATCACTTCACTGAGGTTTATTTTATTTTTTAATTAGCATTTGTTGTTATCGATCACAGTAATTCAGTTATTGATGTTTGTATTCACTGATTATATATGCATATCCACACTATGATATGTTAGTGAGGTTTCTCATATAGTCCCAGTGGCGCCCTCTATCGTTCTTTATTTTCACATTTTATAGTCACTTACTATACAACCGAGGAGCAGCACACCACTAGAGAATATTTAACTATTTCCACCTAGGTGGAGCTCACCCTATTTAAGTTTTTTTGGCGCGGAATTATTTCTTTAAAAACACTAGTTGCCTGGCTGTCTCAATCTTCAGTACTTTGAGCCACAAGCCTGGAAAAAGCAAGGTCGAGGACTCAGAAAGTATTAAAGCAATTGACTCAGCTTGGCATTCAGACAACTATTACTTTCAGAAGTCAAAAGGTCTACGTTAGAAGCCTCGAAGTATCCTTTAAAATATTATTACACATACTTTTTCCAACAAAGAAAAGTCATATCAAATAACAGTGTCATTAAAATGTGACACTCGAAGGGATGCATGGCATTAATACTCCCATTTATTTTAGAATTCAGCATTTAGTTGAGAGATCTAACAATACTGAGCACAGATGGTTATTTTCAGCATTGACTTCATTAAAGTTGCATATCAGTGTCTTTCCTTTTCTTCTTTTTCTGACAGTTTATTGAATAGGACTGCAGAACTGTTTGGCATATTTTTAGCCCTGGTAAGATAGTTATCTTAAACAGATTATATACGCACCATCACTCACTGTAGAAAGGGAACAACAAAAGAAAGTTTCTTAAAAGATATATGGTAATTTTTCCTCTAGGGGTGCCAGAATGGCACTGTGATAGAGAAATCAAATTGCAGTAGAATTTTGTTATTTCCATAAAAGTTGGAGACTATTTTCTGAACTTTTATGACAAAAATTGACACAGATTTGTAAAATGATTACAGTTAAATAGACAATAAGATGGAAAAATACCAAAAAAGCTTCAAGTTCCAACTTTGTAAAGCTTTAGCTGTATCAGTCTACAGGAAGATAGAACAAGCTAATATTTCCCAAATGTGAGGTAAAAAAAAAATCAGGTACTGTTTTTTTCAGATTTCCAAAAGGTATACTGATTAGTATTAATTTCTATCAGGCAGACATTTTCAGATTTCCAAAAGCAAAGATTTATTGATTAGTATCATTTTTGAAAGAAATTAGGGATGTCACTGTTGGAAGCCTTCTAAAAAATAACATCATTTATTTATTACTAGATTTGTGGAAGAAAATTAAAGTTGATTCGTATTTTCCAAAAGAAATATAAAAAAATGAAAAAACAGAACTTGTCTTTTACATTTTTCTGAATGGGAGATTTATCCTCACTTTCTGTCCCAGAGACACAACAGGTCTGTGAGTGAAAGGAGATTGTGAAGACATCAGACTATCCCACCATTGTCACAAATATGTGGAGATGTCAGGCCGCGTACACACGACCAATTTCCTCGGTAGAATTCAGCAAGAAACTCGATGGGAGACGTATTCTGCCGAGAAAACTGGTCGTGTGTACGCTTTTCGCTGAGAAAACTGTTGAGGAACTCGTCGAGCCAAAAAGAGAGCATGTTCTCTATTTCCTCGACGGGCAATGGGAAAATTTGGCTCGACGAGTTTTTTGACAGCCGAACAAGGAACTCGACTGAGAAAACGATGTGTTTTCGCCGGTCGAGTTTCTCGGTCGTGTGTACGCGGCCTTACTCTCGACCTCACTCTGCCCAGAAATGTTCCATCTTGCAGCACACTTATCCAAGTGCCAAAAAACTGAAAGTGATCACCACTGGGTCAGTTAACGCTTCTCACACGCAAAAACAATAGTTGCTACCATGTGTTTTAACCCTTTTATTGCCCCTACTGCAAGGCCGATTCTAGGGTCACAGGTGCCTGGGTGCAGAAATATTTCTGGTGCCCCCACATGGGCGTCGTCATTTTACCAACTCCTCACCTTTACAAATGTTTCTATGGCAATGACTCAACCACAGAGATGCTCCCCCACGAAGTCTTCATCAACCTTGGATCCTTACATGATCTCTTAACAATAAACAAAATACAGGAAGAGAAGCAGAGTACTTTATTGGGACCTGAAGGGGGGCCTCTGTGATGGACATAGAGAGGGCTTCTGTTAGAGAGTCTGTTAGGTGTTTGGCGCCCCCACCTCTGCAGGCGCCTGGGTGCAATGCACCCTGTGCACCCTGCCCAGGATTGGCCATGCCCTACTGTATGTTATACATGGTGGCAGTGGGGGTTTTACACACACTTCCACCTGCTGTAGCACTGTGTGCACTGCACAATCTGATGGTCAGCTTTCTGGAACTGTGGCCCCCCTGCCATGCTTCTCAGGCTCTGTTGTCCCAACTGAACGCCAAGTGAAAGAGACCAGTAAACATCCACTTGCTGTTCTGCACTAGCTACAAAGAGCCCAGAAGTGACGTGTATAATGTCACTTCCAGTTTCTGGTGGAGTGCAATTCTTGCTCCATTAGCTTTTTTTTTTTTTTAACAGAAAAGAGTTTTATTAGACAAATCAGCATTACAATACAGATACGTTACAGAAGGTACAGCAGCGTAGAAATCAGAGTGTCAGAAGTG
The DNA here is from genome assembly GCA_029574335.1 of Rana kukunoris. NCBI lineage: Eukaryota > Metazoa > Chordata > Amphibia > Anura > Ranidae > Rana > Rana kukunoris. Next base: position 351,787,877 of record CM056053.1, on the reverse strand, counting down.
TACATCACATCCAGGGGCACAACCCAAGCAAGGAAGATTGGGTAGATGTCAAACATACAGAAGAAGTATATCTTATCAATTATACTTTGGGCACCTCAAACAACAGCGTCATGGGAGGGGGGACAAAGACAACAACCGTTGGGGGAGGGCCAACTGTCCTGGTCATTCAGTCTGGAGGGGGGTTAGGGGCATTGCGGGTCTCCGTCCAGGCAGACCAGATTTTGTCAAACTTCTCCTGGCATTGTCTATTCTCATAAGTCAACCTGTACAGGGGCAGGACCGAATCCACCGAGCGCTGCCAAGAAGCACAGGCGGGGGGGGGGGGTCCTCAGATTTCCATTTCAGCAGAATCTCTCACCTAGCATAAAATAGGGAAAAGGTCAGGCATAGCTTATCGTACCTGTCCCCCTCCACATCCTCCAGATGGCTCAGTAACAGAACTGTCGGGTCGACCGGGACAATCGTCCCGCTCACATCAGACAGCCTGGAGGCAACCGCCGTCCAATACGGTCGGAGCTTCGGACACGACCAGACCATGTGCCAGAACGTACCTATGTCCTGTTTACACCTTTGGCATTTAGGATCCCGTAGCGGGTATATACGGGCCAGCCTCTCCGGGGTATAGTAGGCCCTGTGGAGAAATTTGAACTGTATAAACCTGTCTTTCGCAGCAATCAGAGAGGGAATGTACGAGGAGATGCAGTCCTCCCACCCCTCTTCGTCCAAGGACGGTATATCGGCCCTCCATTTATCCCAGGATTTGGTAAGTTTGGTGTCATACACAACAGTGAGATATAGATATAGGGACGAGAGAGGGCATCCCATTACACTAGAGGCCAAGAGTCGCTCTATGGAGTCAGACTCCAGAGTTAGGGGTTCGGGAAATTGGGCCTCAAAAGCATGTTTGAGCTGCCAGTACCGGAATTGAAAAGAGACAGGCAGGGAGTACGTCCGACGCATTGTCTGGAAGGGCATAAGTCTACCCTCGAGGACTATATGGCGCAAAGTGACAATGCCCTTCTTTGCCCACAGGGAGGGGTCCGGAATGTTATTCAGGTGGGGCAACATAGGGTTACCCCATAGGGGCATATGCGGTGTCATGTGGGCTGGCCTCCTATATATGGTTCGGGCCTCCTGCCAAACCTTAACTGTGGTCCACATAAGGGCCGTCATAGAGGGGGTCGCTCTTAGGCCTCGGAATGGCAGGTTACTCAGGGCTGCATAGGAGCCCAGGATAGCCGCCTCCAGGGTGACCGCCAGGTTTTGTCTGGGCTGGGAGAACCACCACCGGACTGTAACCAGCACTGCTGCCCAGTAATAGAGCAAAAAGTTTGGGAGCGCCAGACCCCCACCAGACAGGGGGAGATATAGAATCTGTCTCACCACCCTAGGGGGCCTCCCAGCCCACACAAAGGATATCAGCAGGCCCTCCAATCTCCGAAAGAATGCCTTAGGAATATGCAAAGGGGTATTACGAAAAAAGTATAAAAACTTCGGAAGGAAAGTCATTTTCAGGAGATTAACCCTCCCCACTGGCATCAGGGGGAGAGTACGCCACGCCGCACATTTGGCCGTCAGTTGGGTCATAAGTGGTTGAATGTTCCTATTCACATAGTCGTCTGTCCTACCACAAATTTTTATGCCCAGGTAAGTAAACTCCTCCACCCACTGGATCGGTGTGTGTGTCGGGGTTCGCAAGACCGAGGAGTGTAGCGGGAACAGAACCGATTTGTCCCAGTTAATGCGGATGCCCGAATACCGGCCGAACTGTTTGAAGAGGTCCAAGGCTACTCGCAAAGAGGAGGAGGGGTCCGCCAAGTACAGCAGGGCATCATCCGCATAGACAGCTTCTCTTCAATCGGGCCTATCTGCAGTCCCCGAACCCTCGTCTCTGCTCTCAACAATATGGCAAGGGGTTCTAAGGCTAGGGCAAACAAACCTGGGGAGAGGGGACACCCCTGCCGCGTGCCACGACCAAGGTGAAATACCTCAGACAGGCAACCGTTAGTTCTAATTCTAGCTGAGGGACAGGTGTATAGCATGCGTACCCATTTCGTGAAGATCGGACCAAACCCAAAACTAGAGAGCACCTCCCACAGGTAGCCCCACTCGACAGAGTCAAAAGCTTTCTCCGCGTCGAGTGAGGCCACCACTCCTGCCGACCCACCCCCGGCCCTATCAATGTGGGTAAGGAGGCGCCTGATATTGATATCCGTACCCCTACCCGGCATAAAGCCCGTCTGGTCCGGATGTACCAGAGCAGTTATGACCGAGTTCAGCCTATTAGCAAGGATTTTGGCCAGGAGTTTTGCATCCACATTTAGCAGAGAAATGGGACGATATGAGGAGCATAGGGTAGGATCCCCCCCGGTTTGGGAATCACCACTATAACCGCCTCTCTCATGGTGTCAGGGAGCCTCCCCATTCGCAACGATTCAGTGAAAAGGGAGTGGAAGCGAGCTAAGAGGTCCTCAGCGTAATGTTTGTAGAACTCCACAGGGAGTCCGTCAGGCCCCGGCGTTTTTCCCGCTTGCATGAATTTAAGGGCCCATTGGATTTCCATCACCGTGATGGGAGCATCAAGCTGTGCGCGATACGTCGGTGTCAGAACCGGTATGTCAATGCCCTCCAGGTAGGCCTGGAGGTCCGGAGCCTCATAATCCGCCTGCGAACTGTAAAGGAGTCTATAAAAGTTAGCAAAACACGTATTGATTCCCTCCGGGGAATAGACCAGTTCCCCCGTGGGGCCCGTAATACTCGGGACACACATCCCCCCGCCTGTTCCCTAGAAAGCCAGGCCAGCAGTCTCCCAGCCCTCTCTCCCTGCTCAAAGATCCGCTGGGACTGAGTAAGTAATTTCTTCTGTGTAAGGGCAGTACGGAGATTAAGGACCTCCCCAGTCAGGAGCTGCAGTTGGGCATAGTGCTGGGGATCTCGAGATCTAATATAAGTTTCCTCCGCCCTGGCTGCCTCTCTCTCAGCCCCCACCAGCTCCGCCCTATGCCCCTTACGAACCTTGGCAATAATGGTCTGGTAGTGTCCTCTCGTGGAGGCTTTAAAGGCATCCCACACAATGGCGGCATCCGCCGTGCCAGCATTAACTGCCCAATATCCCGCCAGCTCAGCCTGAAACTGAGCATCCACTTCAGTGTCTGTAACCCAGAACCTAGACAGTCTCCACATTCGAACAGCAGGGCCCACCGAAAGATCAAGGGTCAGGAGCATCGGAGCATGGTCAGAAATCCCCCGGGGCAGTATACGTATGTCAGTGACTCTCGGCAGGACCGGGCCCCCCGCATAAACCAAATCAATGCGGGAGAACGTCTTGTGGGAGGCTGAGTGACACGTGTAGGCCCGAGCCTGAGGGTGTTTCCACCTCCATACATCTGTCAATCCATAGGTATCAGCCCCGTCAGCTAAGCCGGAACTGGGATACCCCACAGACGTCAGCCGATCCATGCCCGAGTCAGGGACCAGGTTGAAGTCACCTAAAATCACAGTATTGTCAGAGGCAAACTCCGCCATCTTACTAGTCACCTGGTTCAATAGCGACAATGAGGCCGGCGGGGGCAGGTACAGGCCTACAATAGTCCAGGTTAAAGAGTAAATCACAGCATGAATAATAACATACCTACCGTCCGGGTCAAGGGCCAGATCCAGGAGCCGAAACGGGAGGGACTTGAGAACCAGGACACTAACCCCTCTAGCAAAACTAGAGTATGTGGAATGATAGTGGTGGCCCACCCACGTTTTTTTAAGAGCTAAAATCCTGCTCCCCATAAGGTGTGTTTCTTGCAGGATGCAAATGTGGGGGTTGTAGGCAGGGCCGCCATCAGGAATTTTGGGGCCCCTTACACAGCTTCAGGCATGGAACCGGGGGGGGTACAGCCGCATGAAATTGAGAAGCGGGGGGGGGCTGCTGCCGCGAATTGAGAAGCGGGGGGCCGTTTACAAAAAGAAGAAATAAATAAAAATATATATAAAAAAGGGTGCTTGCCAACTGGGGCCCCGGGGACCTTATTTTTTTTTTTTATAAAAGGAAATTACAAAAAAAGGGGGCTTTCCATTCGGGACCTCTGGGCCCTTTAATAAAAAGAAACCTCTGGGCCCTTTAAAAAAAGAAAGAAATAAAAAAATATATACATAAAAAAGAAATAAACATTTATATATATTAAAAAAAACAAGGGGGTTGCCTTCCAGGGCCCTGGGGACCTCTGGACCCTTTAATAAAAAATAAAAATATAAAAAAAATATATAAACAAAAATAAAAAATACAATTATAAAAAAAAGGGGGGTTGACAGATGGGGCCCTGGGGACCTCTGAGCCCTTTAATAAAAATACATCTATATATTAAAAAAAAGAAATAAAATAATATAAAAAAGTAAAAAAAAATATAAAAAAGGAGGATTGTCATCCGGGGGCCCTGAGGACCTCTGGGCCCTTTAATAATATATATATATATATATATATATATATATATATATATATATATATATATATATATATATATATATATATATATATATATATATATATATATATATAATATAAATATAAAAGAAATAAAAAAATATATAAAAAATATATATTTTTTTATAAAAAAAGGGGGGGTTGTCATCTGGGGCCCTCGGGATCTCCAGGTCCACCTCTAAAAAAAATAAAAGAAAAAAAAATTGGCGCTTTAATAAAAAATAAAAGAAAAATATATTAAAAAAATATATTTTTTTTTATAAAAAAAATATATTTTTTTAATATATTTTTCTTTTATTTTTTATTAAAGGGACAATTTTTTTTCGTTTATTTTTTAGAGGTCCGGAGGTCCACAGGGGCCCGGAGGCCCCCAGGGCACCGGATGGAAACCCCCCTTTTTTTATTTATTTTCTATAAAAAAATATATATATATTTTAATATATTTTTATTTTATTTTTTTATTAAAGGGCCATTTTTTTTAGGGGTCTAGGGGTCCGTAGGCCACCAGGGCCCCAGATGGAAACCCCCTCTTTTTTATTTATTTTTTTATAAAAAAATATATTTTTATAAAAAAATATATTTTTTTATAAAAAAATATATTTTTATAAAAAAATATATTTTTTTATAAAAAAATATATTTTTTATAAAAAAAAAAAAGGTCTTGCCATCTGGGGCCCTGGTGGCCTCCGGGCCCCTGGGGACCTCCGGACCTCTAAAAAAAATAAAAGAAAAAAAATTGGCCCTTTAATAAAAAATTAAATAAAAATATATTAAAAAAATATATTTTTTTTATAAAAAAAATATATTTTTTTATAAAAAAAAGGGCTTGCCATCTGGGGCCCTTGGTGGCCTCCGGGCCCCTGGGGACCTTCGGACCCCTTACAGGTGTAATGCCTGTACCCCCCTGATGGCGGCCCTGGTTGTAGGACCTAATAAACTGGAACACCAAGGAACGTTTGGTTGGTGAGTTCAGACCCCTGGTGTTCCATGACAAGATATCAACTGAGGACATAACCTATGAGGGTAGTAGGGATGGTTTAGGTTTAGGATGACAACCCTTCCCCGTCTCCGGATTCGGCCCCCAGACCCAGGACGCACACATCTGAGAATCAAGTAATGCTGAAATATCAATTATTTACATAACAAACAAAAACAGTAGAACATAAAAACCCAACAAAAAACCCCAGAACTGAAAAAGAAAAAAAAAAGAAAAAAAAGGCCCAAGTAGGGCAAAAATCAATCCTGTAACGGGTGGGCATACAAGGTATTACCCTCCAGCGCCACATAAAAGGTGAAACAAAAAGAGGCAGCATGCCGCAGGGATGTCCCTGCCAGGGGCGCTAACTTGGGCCTCCACATCCATGTGGGCCAACCGCCACTATCAGAGCAGTGCACACCATGGGTACAAAACAAGGCACAACAGGCGCAATAGAGGGTGTGGGTGCTCTGACCGTGGGCTCCATTAGCTTTACTCAAGGGTAGATGAGACACTTATCTCAATAACCACTTCAATACTGGGTGATTTCCCCCCGTTCCTGCTCAGCCCAATTTTCAGCTTTCAGCACTGTCACACTTTGAATGACAATTGTGTGGTCATGCAATGCTGAAGCCAAACAAAATTTTGACCATTTTCTTCCCACATATATATTTTGTATTTGATCACCACTATGGTTTTTATTTTTTGCTAAAAATAAATAAAAAAGACAGAATTTTTGGGAAAAAAAAGTCGTTGTCTCTTTTATACAATCTTGTTTTCTCCTTCACCGATGGGCACTGATGAGGCTGCACTAACGGGCACTGATGAGGAGGCACTAATAGACAGCACTGATGGGCATTAATAGGCGGCACTGATGAGGAGGCACTGACAGTCCTTTCTGATGGGCACTGATTGGAATTTGTGATGGGCACTGACAGGTTTTACTGATGGGCACTGATTGGCATTTTCATAGGCACTGGCATCTTTTTCATGGGCAGTGATTGGCAGATGTGGTGAGCACCTCTGATAGAAGCTGAGCTCATAATCAATGCACTGATTATCAGCGCAGACTCCCCTCTGACAGGAGAGTCGCTGATCAGCTCTCCCTGTCAGTGTGAACCGTGTGAAAGCCATTTACCAGCACTTCCTGGTTACCACTGTGATTAGTCACAGCTAATCACGTGGTATAGAGCCTACATCATAGGCTCTTTACCACGATTGGGAATGCGGTTTGTCTGAGCGACACACAGCACCACCGATCGCCGCTTTGCAAGTCCCTAGGGGCGCGCACAAGTGGCTAATCCTGCTTCATGTCATATGATGTCCAGTCAGGATAACAGAACCAGCCAATAAGTGGTTAAAGAGAACATGTCACAAACAGTTCATATCAGAGAGGACTTTTTTCCCCCCTCTCTATGGTACTGTATAAAGTTTTAGTGAAAAAAATAGTGAAAGAATTTGAGCCTACCAAGTCCACGAGTACATGCACTTATGGACCTAAACACACCCGCCAGATGCACTTATGTATGAAAACATTGCTTACAGTATAGGATCATTATTCACAGTTAAATAAAGTGATGACCTGTAGGGGCTTTAAAGCATTGCCTGCAGACAATATAGGCTATCAAAGTCGATTGTTGTTTTGTGGGCACGTGCAAAGTTTGACATGTTGGGTATCTATTTACTTGACACAATGTTATCCTATATATTTGACCAAATATTGGGTACTATATTGCATTGTTCTGTCCTAAAATGAATGTTAGGCCGCGTACACACGGCAGAGAACCTCGACGGGCAGAACACATCGTTCCGCCCGTCGAGGTTCTCTCCCGTCCGTCAAATTCGGCGACCCGCCCGTCGGGAATGGCAACCAGCCATTCTTCCAGGCGGGCCGTCGAGGAAATAGAGAGCGTGCTCTCTATTTCGGCACGACGGGCTTCCCGACGGGAAGCTCGCTGAGACCGTACACACGGCCGAGAACCTCGGCCGTGTGTACGGCGCCTTATTGCATTTTTCTTTACTGTGTGATGCCTAGCCATGTGCTAACGGTGACAGGAATCTAGAATTGGACAGTGAAAGGAAAGCTAATGATCTCAAGTAGTGTGCTGGAGGAGAGGTGAAGTACCAGATTGTCAGTTTAGATTCAACTACATTTATTTCCAATATGAAGATCCATCATTTGGGCATGTCCCATGTCCCTTTTCCCAATCCAAGTTTAATCCCCTAATAAAAACAAGCAAGAGGCTGTTCATTGACTGAAGAAAGTGTGCCTAAAATGGATGTCTGACCAGCAGGGTTATGTGTGTATGCTGAAACAAGCAGTGGCCCCATGTGTAAATATACAAGTATTGTACAATAACATGTGATGAGTTGCAAGTGTATCATATACAGCATAGAGAGCATTCAGTACTCTCTCAGCGTATGGTTTCTTAACAAACAGAGGTGGCAAAATAGCCCATAAATATGCACCCCACCACGCCGGTGACCACCGAGGAGCCACCCGTGTCAGTAGGCGGGGGATGGGGGTATAGGGGTATGCATAACGGCACCCAGTGGGAAGGAAACAATGGCTGACTGGTAGACCTTGTTGAAATGGTGACAAGAAATCACTTACAAGGACCACATATAGACTGTTGCTATTTAACCTCTTGCCGACCACCCACCGTAGTTTTATGGCGGCAGGTCAGCTCAGCTGCGCAAAATCACGTAATTTAACGGTTTGTATGAAAAGCGATTTGTCATTTCCCCTAGTCTGTCCCATCCCCTCTTCAGTTAGAACACAATGAGGGAACATAATTAACCCCTTCCTCGCCCCCTAGTATTAACCCCTTCCCTGCCAGTGACATTTTTACAGTAATCAATGCATTTTTATAGCATTGATCGCTATAAAAATGCCAATGGTCCCAAAAATGTGTCAAAAGTGTCAGAAGTGTCCGCCATAAGGTCGCAGTACCAATAAAAATTGCAGATCGCCGCCGTTACCAGTAATTTTCTTTATAAAAATTAGGGCTGTGCAAATTAACTTTTAATTCATCGATTAATCTTTAATTTTTTTGATCGATCAAAATCTTTTTGATCGATTAAAATTCTTGTGATTGGTACTCACCTCTCCGCCGGCTTCTGGGCCTTCAGGGAGTTCCGTCGGAGATCCGGTAACGTCACAGACACCGGCGGGGCTTGCTGCGTGTCCATCTGAAGGACTCCTTTGCTGTACCTTCATATCTGCATGCCGGCGGAACCTTACTATCTGCCACATGCAAGGGCTGTTACACTTCCCTCTATCACTTCACTTATCAACCTGGGATTCTACAACCATCCACTGGGAGTTGTGATAGTTCCCTTCATGGGACATTTACATGCCGACGGACTGATGTTAACCCCCTCCTCATCTGGATTCAGCAGTGGTATCGTTGTACACATTTTTATACCAGTATCATACTTAGCTACATGTTTTTATGACTGCTTTTGGTACCGTTTGGTATTACTCACACCATTTTTACAGTTTATGTAGCTACATCGATTGTATCTCCAGTGCAATATTTATTTGGTTACCTATTTGAAGACTATAAAAGTTTTAATGCTATTCCCATTTAGCGCTGCCTTTGTGTGTTTTTTGTATCCTGCTATCCATTTTTCCAGTGGTTGGTAGCTGCACTGGGAATCAGCCTGCAATGAGATCAGCTAAAAGTAGTTGGATTCGTATGTGCGTTATAATTAAGCGAAATTAGTCGATTAATCGCAAAAAAAAAAAAAAAAAAAACTCGAACACAAAAATTTTGATCAGTAACAGCCCTAATAAAAATGCCATAAATGTATCCCCTATTTTGTAGACACTATGGGCGCATATTTTGACCGGCGTAGCGCACCTCCTTTACGTTAGACCGGCGCAATGTAGAGGCGCAATCACCGTATCCTCGTAGTATTTGCGCAGAAATTTGCGCCGGTGTAACGTAAATTCCGAGGCGTAAGGCGGAGTAATTCAACTTGGGAAGGACGCGGGCGTGTTTCATTGAAATGAGCCGTGACCCCATGCAAATGAAGGGCCGGCCGGATCGCGCATGCGCACATGAAGCAGACCATGGTCAGCACCTCTCTGCGCATGCTCACAACTCGTGAACGGCGCAATCAGTGAAATTGGAAGTGGACCCGGGCAACTTAGTGAACTACGCAGAGAGCTTAAATAGACAGACACAAACGCCCTTCCTTTGCAAAAGTACATCCCTTTCTATCCCTTCCTATACAGCAAGGTGCTTTTGTTCTGTTGTGTGTTCGCGTTTGTAGCGTTGTGACTTGTCTTTGTGATATTTGTTGACTGTTTGATCTAGTGTTTTGTAGAATCTATTTGATAGTGTCTTTTGGTGACTGGTTGTGAGACTTTTTGGTTGATAGATTTTGGTTTGTTTGTTTTGTTGCTTGATTTTTCCTGCTTGTTTTTGTAAGTGATTTTTGGTGATTGTTTGGGAGTGAGTTGTTGTATGAATATGACTGAGAGGAAGCGCAAGAGCAATTTTTCTTTGGGGGAAAACAAATTATTGCCTGGGCCCTTACCCAATATGGGCGCTTCCTGCACGGCCCAGAGAGTGTCAACACCACCCCAGCCAGGAAGAAGGAGATTTTGCAGAACATTACCGACCAGGTAAATTCATTGGGGGGGAGACCCGGACACGCGAGGGGATCGTCAAGAATATCAATGATCTCCGGCGTCTGGTCCGAAAGAAGCTGGCCAAAATGGCAGCCCATGCCAGGGGCACTGGAGGGGGCCCACCATGCCCTGTTAGGCTGACAGCGGAGGAGCGTGTGGTGGCCTAGACCTTCAATAGGCAACAAGTGGAGGGCCTGCCTGGCTATGACTCCAGTCAGGAGCCTATGATGACAGGTAAGGTTTTTTTTTTCCTATCTGGTGTGTAGCATGTGTGGGGGGGGAGGGAATATGTGGCAAGTGTGTGGATCCTCCAACCTGTGAATGTTTTGTGTCATCCACAGATGTGCAGGAGGGTGCTGGGCCATCTGGCCTGACTGCACCATCCCCGGGACACCAGCCTGATGAGGACCCCCAGACAAGGCCGGAGTCCTCGGAGGAGTTTGAGTTGGAGGAGGAGGTCATGTCAGCCAGTGGATTGTTATTTTTGGACAAGTCTTCCCCTCTGGCTGGCAGCAGCCAGCCCTCCATTAGGGGTAGCCCCTCCCACTCCTCCCCCAACAGGGCTCCCCTCCCAAGGGCCTCCCCTTCTCCCCGGCCACAAGCATCAGCTGAAGGCAGGAAGTCGTCCCAGAAGACCAGGGCGTGGAAGAGGTTCTGCCCGCCAATCTCAGAAGGGACCAGGCCCTTCAGACCCACCATCTGGGACAGGTCAGCCAGACTTTGGTGCGGATGGAGGAGAGCCTGTCCTCCATAAAAGATACGCTTGGGGACCTGGACTGCCACTCCCGGGCTCTTACAAACTGCCTAAACAAACTGCAGACTGCTACAGCAGACGTTGGGCAGGATGTGAGGGCCCTCACCCAGGCTATCCAGGCCAATACGGCAACACTAAGTGCTGGCCTGACCAGAATTGCCGTGGCCTTGGAGGGCAGGCCGCCAGGTGGGCAGAGACCAGGGGCTGCTTCTCCTTCCCCGGATTACCCCCCCATGAGTCTCCCCTGAGGAGCCGGGGCCGTTGCCGTGGGCGCCCCAGGCGTGGGTCACGCCAGTGGCATTAATTTGGTTTCCCCGTATTTTTTTTTGTGCTGGACTTTTTTTTTTTGCTGGGAATTTTTTGCTTTTTGCTGGACAATTTTTTATTTTTATTTTAGGTTGTGAATGAATTTGGAATGTGGGGGTGACATTCCTGCCGGAAAAGGGGTGTCATCCTCATTTGTGGTGGAGAAGGGTTACCCAGGACCAGGGAGAAGTGATCCCCAGGTCCGTGTGAATGGTGTATGAATGTACAGTGACATAATTGGAGCCGTGGCGTGGCGTTGCTGCTCACAAGTCCTGCATGGTGGGCTTGTGCTAATCCAATTTGATGAGGATGTAATGTGTCTGTGCTAGGGACCACAGTGGTGTGCATGCATGCATTCTCATTGTGCCATGATTAATGTGTGTGTTTAACGTGCAAAGATGCCTAATGTGAGCTGTCTCCTGGCTGTTCTTCCCTCAGAAGACGGGGTATGCCCGGTTAGGGGGGGATTGTTTGGTTCAGCGGTCAGGTCATCACGTATGTCAATCTGCAGGTCCTTTCTCACTGTGAAGTTGTGCAGCATGCAACATGCACCGATGATCTGGCACACAAAGTTTGGGGAATACAACAGGGTCCCCCCAGACTTATCCAGGCATCGGAAACGTGACTTCAGGAGGCCAAAGGTGCGCTCCACCACTGCACGGGTTTGGGCGTGGGCTTCATTGTATCTTTCCTCTCCTGGGGTTTGGGGGTTCTGGATAGGAGTCATGAGATGGGGTCCCAGTGCATATGCAGAGTCACCTGTAAGGGAAAAGACAGGAAGATGTTAGTCATGCATGTGCCCCTTGTGATGTGTGCATCATGGGGGGGGGGACGGTCATGCCTGCCACCCATGTCACTCACCAAATAGCCGGCTGTCCCCATACATGTACTGTTCGAATTCCATTGGGATGGGGCTCTGATTGTATATGTAGCTGTCATGGCTGGATCCGGGGTGTTTGGCACAGACGTGCCATATGAAGCCTTGGGCATCGACTATCACCGGTACGTTGATGGAATGCCAATGCTTCCGATTGCGGTATATGTGCTCTGTCTTACGGGGGGGCTGGAGTGCCACATGTGTGCAATCAATGGCCCCCACGGTGCGTGGGAATCTGGCAATTCTGTAGAAATCTGTCATTGCCTTCAGCCGAAGGTCCTCAGTGGTTGGTTTGATGATATGGTTGGCCATGTGTCTGAGGATTGCAGGGACAACCTGGTGCACACATCTGCTCATGGAGGATTGGGCCATCTGAAGATATGGTACACCTCAGAATCACTCATGCCAAAGAGGTCTATGCATGTGGGGTATATCCTCTCCCATGCCCTCCTCCGTGACCTCCTCATTCTTTGCTCCTCTAAAGTCATTAGTATAGCTATGAGCAAGGATGCCCCTGGCATGTTGGCATAAAGTTTGTTGTCCAGCAAGTGTGACTGCTCAGCTCCTCACTAACAGTGTTGCTTTAGCTGACATGTAGATGGATTAGTGAATAAGGTGAAAATGTTCCGCGCCAAAATGTATAAATTGTATAATTAAAGCTGCTACTTAATAAACAAATAATTGTCAAGTTGTGATACGAAAAAATAAGTGCGCTGATTAATATAGTATGACACAAACCAATGTGCTAATTATATACTTATTAAAATAAACATAAAACAAAACTAAAAATAATGTCCATAGTATTGTTCCACAACCACCACACTGTCCACAGTGGTGTATTAATATAAAGTCCCAATTAGTGCAATAGTTGCTGAAAAAAACTTAAGCAAATTCTTCCAAAATCTTGAATAAGTGTATAACAAACCTTCACCACACTCTAATGGTTCCACCCAAAAGTGCTCAATTAATTGATGCGCTTACCAGAACACCCTGACTTCTTTAATTAAAAAGAGAGTCAGAAACAGCCTCAGCAGTATTGTGACTGCAAACACATCGGTATGGCAGGATAACTGATATTCTCAATCCCAGATTGAATACGGTGACATAAATGAAAGAGAAAAATAACAATGCTCCATAGCATAATACTGCTTGATTTATTAAAAATTAATTTGTAAAATAGCCAAATGGCCTCTTACATTAAAAAGATGCCAGACCCGGCATCAAGGCTGCTCGCTTATAGGTAATAGGTGATCCGCTTGGCTTACATCTATACTGCCTCGCAGCAGCATGTAGCGGCGTGCGTTCCACTCTGAGCCTCCGACAACCAGATGACCGGATACTGGACGTATCATGTGACTAGTTAAGCTGCCGACGTACGTTTCGTTTTCCAAACGTCTTCAGGGCGCGCCCTGTTTCTGACTCTCTTTTTAATTAAAGAAGTCAGGGTGTTCTGGTAAGCGCAACAATTAATTGAGCACTTTTGGGTGGAACCATTAGAGTGTGGTGAAGGCTTGTTATACACATATTCAAGATTTTGGAAGAATTTGCTTAAGTTTTTTCAGCAACTATTGCACTAATTAGGACTTTATATTAATACACCACTATGGACAGTGTGGTGGTTGTGGAACAATACTATGGACATTATTTTTAGTTTTGTTTTATATTTATTTTAATAAGTATATAATTAGCACATTGGTTTGTGTCATACTATATTAATCAGCGCACTTATTTTTTCGTATCACATGTAGACAGATTGTCTTATTTTATTCCACCTTTTATATGGTCTAATTTTAGACAGGACGTGCAGCTGTTGCGCACAGCGCGTAGCCTGCGCTGCACCAACTTACTTTTGTGGATCCCGTAACTCCCTCATTTGCATATTTGAAAAGCAAATCGATGGTGTGTCTAGCGCAGTTTTGCGCGGACGGATACGCCGGTCTATCGAAATTACGCCGGTCCAAAAAAAGTAGATTTCATGCGTATATCGTTTTGGGGATGCGGCGCATCGATACGCATGCGCAGATTTAGACTTACGCCACGCATCTCCTGTAACGCCGGCGTAATGGCTCTGTGAATCTGGCCCTATAACTTTTGTGCAAACCAATTAATAAACGCTTAATTCCCCATCGACGTCTAAAAGCATTGCTGGTATGATTAGAGACCTTGGGCCGAATAGCTGCAGCGATCAATTTATATTGCCGATAAATCGCAATGCGAATATTCGGCAATAGCGATATCGCGCGATTATTTTCGAGAAATTCGCAATATTGTTTTTAGCTAAAATAACACATATATTCGATTTCAGAGTGTTACTGTCGAAATTCCGCAATAAATTTCTCATTCGCATTTTTGCAAAATTACGATAAAATATCAAGAATATTCTGAGCCAATCAGAGTGCTCCATTCCGCATTTCTCGAATATTCGCAATTATTTTGTATTGTAATATATCAAGAATATTCTGAGCCAATCAGAGTGCTCCTTCCGCATTTGCCGAATATTCGCAATTATTTTGTATTGTAATATATCACGAATATTCTGAGCCAATCAGAGTGCTCCTTCCGCATTTGCCAAATATTCGCAATTATTTTGTATTGTAATATATCACGAATATTCTGAGCCAATCAGAGTGCTCCTTCCGCATTTGCCGAATATTCGCAATTATTTTGTATTGTAATATATCACGAATATTCTGAGCCAATCAGAGTGCTCCATTCCGCATTTCTCGAATATTCGCAATTATTTTGTATTATAAAATATCACGAATATTCTGAGCCAATCAGAGTGCTCCATTCCGCATTTCTCGAAATTTCGCATTCGCATTCGCAATTCGCATTCGCATTCGCAATAGCGAAAATTCGCAATCATTTCATTTCCAAAAAATATCACGAATATTCGTATTTAGCGAATATATCTCAAATATTCGACTATATATTCGAGATATATTGCGAAATCGAATATGGCATATTCTGCTCAACACTACTGAACACAATCTGTATTTCACTACTGATTGGGGCTCTCCTTATATAAGCCCATCTCCCATTGAGTAAAACAGGGCCACTATGATTGGTTTTTCTGTTAGCTCTCTCCTCCCTCCGGGCGTATCTCTTCCAAATATGGGCAATATCCTCTTAACTTCCCCTCACTAGTCCCTTCCTACTTGGGTGTGATAATTAGATTTGGAGATAAATTAATTAAACCAAAGGTCGTTAAAGGAGTTGTAAAGGAAAAAAAAATGGCCTAAAATTAATGTCTGCAAGGTAGACGGACAGAAGAGTGTAATGATTCTGTTAAAAAACGAGTAAATACCTATTAAATTCCTTCATATCACCTCCGGCATTCTGGTTTCTGTTCTCTTATTCACTTCCTGGTTTGCATCACTTGTTTAAGTAAGAACTACATTTCCCAGTATGAATTGTGGCACGCCCAATATTTCACACTTCCTTGAAGTCTCTAACACGTAGAGAGCGTCCTGCCACACAGATGTAGTTCCCAGGAGGGTGGGAGCACGTTACTGAACACCGCAGTAAAGTCTTCCTTCACGGTGGTCAGTAAAATCAGACAAGCAGGAAGTGAACAGAACAGAGAAGAAATAGAGCTACTTCTGAGCAAAAACGAACAATGAGGAAGTAAAAAGAAGAATGTCTGCAGGTAAAGGATGCTTATTATGAAAACATTTTTTTTTCTCTACAACCCCTTTTAACTTCTCTTGAATGGGACACTTAGCTATGCATGGAACTAGCTGAGGCAAATTATCTCTTAAATAGGTATCTGGTTAATTATCATGGAAGAATACAAAAGCCTTTATCTAGCTAATGAAGGTGGCCCCGCAAAGTGTACACATACAGATGTGATCTTTTCCTGGTAGATTTTCTCAGGCCAAGCCTGTCAGCCAAATAATATTTCATACACACTACAAATTTCTTATCCTAAACTTGGCTGGCAGTGGGAGCCAGCGGGACTTCTGGCGGATGGAGTCTTCCTCAGCAGCCAATTATAGAGGGTTTTTCCTCGCTGGGCATGCTGGGGAGGGGTATATCTGGGACCTGGGTCGGGTTCAGGGTTCTTTTTCTTCATGTGTGCGGGGTCCCAGACTTGGGGTGTGGCTTCCAACTTCAGGGTGTGAGTGCCCATGGACCCCGCCGGCGCGGCCCGCCTGGCCAGGTTCCTGGGCCTTCCTGGAGTCTCAGCCGGAGACAAGAATCAAGGGACCTCAGTGATTTCCTGGGTTCCCGAAGCCTAAGAGAGTCCCAGACGGGTATTCAGTGACCGGGATGCTTGGAGGTACCCTTTGCTGCCACCCGGTGACTTATGCTAAGAAATCACTGGGAGGATTCGCTCTGTTCGCACATGTAGTCTGTCCAAATTAACTGGCCTGTGGCAGAGGCCTAGAGCTGGGCCTGTGAGAGAGACCCGTTCCTCCCAGCCAAGATTCGAGGTGGCGCCTCAGCTGCCAGGTCTGTGTGAGAGACACCTGTCCGGGGGCACTTACCCACTCAGTCTCATAGGAGTGGCGATGTGTGAAAATTTGTGCTACTAAGGGCTGATCTGCCTTGCGTATATCCAGGCCTGACATGGAAAGTTTCTCTTCTCTCATCAACCTATTCTTTCTTCACCAACGTTGATGTTGGCTAATCTTGGCCTGGAATTAAAGCATTGAGAAAATCTTTATTGACTTTGTGGACCTCCGTTTACTACTTAATTCTTCTGGTGCATCCCTAGACCAAGCTGGGGTAACTTAATGTGCCGATCCCGAATCAAACCAGCGGCTCCTGAATGGGGTAGCGCTCCACGAGTAAACATAAAGGGATGATAATAGTACTAGGCTAGGAGATATACAGTATGCCATATATGCACATGTATTCTGTAAGTGTGTGGACCCTACATTCCTCTCTCAAAATCCATACAAACAAATGGATATGAGTGGGGATGGATGTAAAGGTTCCATATAAAGTTCATTAAGCAAAAGTTTGAAGGAGGTGTATAAATACACATGTATGAAGGCATATGTACCTATAATCAAGTGACAAGTAATGGTCATTTTCAAAATGTGATACTAAGGGAATAAAACTCCAGTAGGTACTTACATTGCCTTATCTTACAGCCTTGTATGAGTCCCCAGTGTTTGGAGATCAGGGAGTGCCGCCAGCCTCTCTAGGAAATGATGGACAGTAATGGCATATATATAGGGAGAGGGTGGAAGGAGGCAGTGGCCAAATCTTCCCACATGCACATTGTCCGACTACTGCTGGACAGTTTAATGCACAGTGCAGTGACTACATACCCCCAGCTTAAAAGTTTTAGGAAAATTTAGAAAAAAAAAATGTACACAATATATTTCCATTTATAAGATATTTCTAACACATATAATGTACATAGCAATAATTACATCCCAAAATACCTTCTGCTACTCCTCCTGAGTATAGCAATACCACATGTGTGGGACTTTTACACAGCCTGGCCACATATAGAGGCCCAACATGCAGGGAGCACCATCAGGCATTCAAAAAGCCATAAATTACACATTTCATTTTCTGAGTATCGATCATATTTTTACCGGGACAGATGTGTGACAGGTGTTTGGGGGACACAGGCACATCGGAATTGCACCGCTGTGCGGGCACGTGGCTGCGCGATCCCGCTTATTGTGTCTCCCCCAGACTGTGTTTTCATCACATGATGGCTGTGATTGGACAGGGGTTATACCCCTCCCTTACTCTATCCAAAATGAAAAAAAACATGCCTATAGTTCTACTTTAAGACTAGCTTCTGTCTTACTATTAAATGCATCTGTGTACTTTGTGACTAAACTTAGTTAATTGAGCTTTAGTTCTTAAACAAAATCCCTGCAATGAACTATGAGAAGTTAACCTGTCTCAAAATCTGTAACCCTAAGGCCGCGTACACACGATCAAATTTATCTGCTGAAACTGGTCCGATGGACCGTTTCAGCAGACATCTCCGATCGTGTGTATGGGCTAGCAGACATGTTTTCCCAGCGGACAAATTTCAAAGCATGCTTTGAAATTTGTCCGCCGGAGACATGTCCATTGGATATGTCCGCTGGTTAGTACACTAACCAGCGGACAGAAATCTCCGCGCATGCGTCGAATGGATTCGACGCATGCGTGGAAGTATTTTATTCCTGGAGTGGTGACGTGGTGGCGTCAACGTCACCGCCACGTCACCGCGTCCTCAGGCCGAGGGGATTTTCGTCCGATGATGTGTACACTCCATCGGACTAAAATCCGATGAGACATGCCTGCTGGAAACGGTCCGTCGGACATGTTTGAGCGGACATGTCTCATCGTGTGTACGCGGCCTAACACTTAATCTACCCTAAATATAAAAACAAATAGATAAGAACAGCAGAGGTTGCATCTGAGTGTAGTAGTATAAAAATTCATTCCCACGACAATTGATAACTTACAAGACAATGTGGTGATATCAGGCATACTGTACACATGTCCAAAGATCATTCTGAGTCAGTTTCTGGGGATGGACCTTTGCAGAACAATATAAGCTTTCTTGGGAATCATTGCAGCACCTGTAGTTGTAATGCAAAGGAGACACCAATAATCTTCTGCAATCCTGCAAAGGTCTAACCATTAGTCCATTTGCATAATCATTTTTCACCTTGCCATATCTGTTTTTTATAATTATCCTTCTTTTTTCATCACATTCACTTTGTTTGTTTACTCCCCTCCTTTCCTCCCAACCCTATGTCCACCCACCTCAACCATATTCATCCATAGGTATGCACAATCTGCCTTCATAAAATTTTTTGCAAAAACTATTTTTTTGGGGGATACACACAGGTCCCCCATCCTCCCTGGTGTAGTCCTCTGCCAATATAAAGTCTTTTACATAGAGTCTTTCTGAGCCTTTTAGTCCTCTGAGCCTATATAAAACTACCTCTTCCTATTGGTTTGAGAAAGAGTCAGCCTAGCATTTAAATGCATAACCATGCCCACACACTTGGGATGATTTCTTGAGCCATGTGCTCTCCACTGTCAGACATCTGTCTCCCAGTGCTCATCAGGGCCGCTATCCACATCCATAGGCTCCAGTGACAGCTGTACCCCACTCAGCTCTCCTACAACTGTATAACTAATGGATGATCTGACCCATTTGAGGCAGAACCAACAAACAATATACAATATATGTATATAAATCACCGCGCTACCTTAATAAACATATCTATATGGCAGCCAACACCACAGAATTAGATCGATTCTGTAAGCAAACAAACACAAAAAACAAAAAATGTAGCGCTAAATATAAATGAAAAATAAAAGAAGAGATTTGAATGACAAATCATATATACATAAAGTGATAACATGAAAAGTGCTCAAAGTCCATGAACAATAACAAATCATATGGGTCTCTGTAAAAATTCCAACACCAAAAATCCAACCAGAATTAACTTGTTGTGAAAAAATGAGGGTGAAAAAGTTGCTAGTAGATCCACCACTAGACCAGAGTGTAAATGGGAGGCTTACAGGAATAAGTAGACCCAAATAAGCATATACTTAATGAGTCATATAAGCTTAAAGGGTAACCCGACTCCAAAACAGCTTGGATGGCAGACATAAGGATGAAACTCTGAAGCCCCGTACACACGGCGGAGGTTCTCGGCAGAAACCAGCGAGAACCTCGCTGGGAGCCGCATTCTGCCGAGAACCTCGGCCGTGTGTACGCTCTCGGCGAGCCCCGCCCGTCGGGAAACCCGTCGAGCAAATAGAGAACAGGTTCTCTATTTGCTCGACGGCCCGTCGGGATGAATGGCTGGTTGCCTTTCCCGACGAGCGGGTCGCCGAATCTGACGGCCGGCAGAGAACCTCGACGGGCGGAACGATGTGTTCCGCCCGTCAAGGTTCCCTGTCGTGTGTCTCGGGGCTTCAGGGTTTTCCACTGTATAAACTGTGTATGGTAGATCGATGGAAAAATGGTAACCAGGGGCAGCCAATGATGACCGTGGACAATTTCCAAGAAATCCAGAGACTCACTGACCACAGCAACTTCTCTCTTCCGGATCCACAGACAAGCAGCAAGAACAGCGCTGTCTCCTCCCAGCCAATGGAAATTCTAGTTACACTGATGTCACCTCACATAGCAACCGTGAGCAGGGTGAAGAGTGAGAGGGAAGAAGAGGTACCAAGTGTTTGCAGTTGCAGGAGCCGACTGTCAGAGCTGAGCCACGTGTGGGTGACAGGGACTTGTAGCCTACAAGTCCTTGTCACCCACACGTGGCTTTTCCATCGATCTACCATACACCGTTTATACAGTGGAAAACCCTCAGGCTGCGTACACACGATCAGACCGGTCCAATGAAACGGGTCTACAGACCCGTTTCATCTGACAAATTCGATGGTGTGTACGGCCTATCGGACCGTTGTCCGTCGGACCAAAGTTTTAAAACATGCTTTAAAATCTGTCCTACGGGCACCTGTCCGTTGGACAGATTGGATGGTTAGTACGCCAAAGCATCGGACCAAAACCCGCGCATGCATTCGACGCATGCTTGGAAGCATTGAACTTCCTTTTTTCAGCACATCGGTGTGTTCTACGTCACCGCGTTCTGGTCTAATCGGATTTTTGGTCCGATGGTGTGTACACACATCAGACCATCAGACCACTTCCTGTTGTATGAAGCACGTGATAGAATAACAAGTAGCACAGGGGGGTATAAAAAGACTGACAGGCACCAATGAGGCAGCTTCCTGATGACGCATCGAGTTGCGAAATGCATAGAGGCTGCGGGACCATTGCCAGCTCGTCATGTCCAGTCTGAGTATAATGAGGCTGGGAACGCATACAACAAAGTGAGGCATCACACGTGCGGACCAGGACATACTCGTACATTTGTATACTACTATTTATGGCTGGATTAGCTCAGTGCCGGCTCCCAGGCACTTTTATATGTGAGTGGAATAACTATATGTTTTAATCATAATAAATTATTTGATTTACTACACTATGATAGTCTTTTATATGTTACATGAGCGGATATAAAACGAGACTACAGCCAAAGCATTGGGAGTGATTGCTGATAAACCTGAGAGAGGGAGTGGTTATCCATATGAACCAAAGGCAGATTTCTGGGTCCATCTGGTGAGTGGCCATTTTATCCGACGGTGTATAGTGTTGCTCACGAATATTCGTATTGCGAATATTCGGCTCGAATATGGCATATTCGAGTATTCGCGATATATTCCGAATTTCGCGGTGAATATTCGCTATTTCGAATATTCGTATTTTTTCAATTTTTTTTTAGAACAGATCACATCCTAGAGATCCCCATCGACGTCTAAAAGCATTGCTGGTATGATTAGAGACCTTGGGCCGAGTAGCTGCAGCGATCATTTTATATTGCCGAAAAATCGCAATGCGATTATTCGGCAATAGCGATATCGCGCGATTATTTTCGAGAAATTCGCAATATTGTTTTTAGCTAAAATAACACATATATTCGATTTCAGAGTGTTACTGTCGAAATTCCGCAATCAATTTCTCATTCGCATTTTTGCGAAATTACGATAAAATATCAAGAATATTCTAAACCAATCAGAGTGCTCCTTCCGCATTTGCCGAATATTCGCAATTATTTTGTATTGTAATATTTCAAGAATATTCTGAGCCAATCAGAGTGCTCCTTCTGCATTTGCCGAATATTCGCAATTATTTTGTATTGTAATATATCACGAATATTCTGAGCCAATCAGAGTGCTCCTTCCGCATTTGCCGAATATTCGCAATTATTTTGTATTGTAATATATCACTAATATTCTGAGCCAATCAGAGTGCTCCTTCCGCATTTGCCGAATATTCGCAATTATTTTGTATTGTAATATATCAAGAATATTCTGAGCCAATCAGAGTGATCCTTCCGCATTTGCCGAATATTCGCAATTATTTTGTATTGTAATATATCACGAATATTCTGAGCCAATCAGAGTGCTCCATTCCGCATTTCTCGAAATTTCGCAATTATTTGGTATTATAAAATATCACGAATATTCTGAGCCAATCAGAGTGCTCCATTCCGCATTTCTCGAAATTTCGCATTCGCAATTCGCATTCGCATTCGCAATAGCGAAAAATTCGCAATCATTTCATTTCGAAAAAATATCACGAATATTCGTATTTAGCGAATATATCTCGAATATTCGACTATATATTCGAGATATATCGCGAAATCGAATATGGCATATTCTGCTCAACACTAACGGTGTAGACACTATTTGCGGTGAAGGTGGAAACATAGCTGGGCATCATTGCAAGAAATTATCTATTAAGGACTTTCTTAGCACATATATATATATCTTTTTACTTTTTATATTTTTTTGATATACATTACATTTTTCTTGCTTTCTCGGAGCACATTTAATCTGTGGATTGTAATAGTAGTATATTTGAATTTTTGGGGGGATTTATTTCAATTTTTTTTGATGGATTGAGAAATCCATATGTTATAGTTCGGCACAGGGCACTGTATTGGTATTTATTGCACATTATTTGTTGATTATTTGTTGATTGTTTGTTTGCACATTAATTAACAACCATAGACACATGTAAATACTTTTTGTTTTTTTGAGTAACTAGTTCACAGGACCAGTCGTGGAAAAATGTTTATATAAATATAAGTTAGCGCAATTCACTTCACAAATACACACATCAGACCACTTCAGCCTGGTCCGATGAAAACGGTCCGTCGGACCAGTTTCATCGGACCAGTCTGATCGGACCAGTCTGATCGTGTATACGTGGACTAAGGTACCGTACACACGACCGAGCTTCTCGGCAGAATCCAGCGAGAAGCTCGCTGGGATCCATATTCTGCCGAGAAGCTCGATCATGTGTACGTTTTCGCCGAGAAAACTGACGAGCAAGTCGTCGAGCCAAAATAGAGAGCAGGATCTCTATTTCCTCGATGGGCCATCGGGACTAATGGCTCGACGCCATTTTCGACAGCCTGGTCGACAAACTCGACGGCCGGCCGAGAACCTCGTCGGGCGGAACGATGAGTTTAGCCCGACGAGGTTCTCGTACATGTGTACGCGGCCTCAGAGTTTCATCCTTCTGTCTGCCATCCAAGCTGTTTTGGAGTCGGGTTACCCTTTAAGCTTATATGACTCATTAAGTATATGCTTATTTGGGTCTACTTATTCCGGTAAGCCTCCCATTTACACTCTGGTCTGGTGGTGGATCTACTAGCAACTTTTTCACCCTCATTTTTTCACAACAAGTTAATTCTGGTTGGATTTTTGGTGTTGGAATTTTTACAGAGGCCCATATCATTTATTATTGTTCATGGACTTTGAGCACTTTTGGTGTTATCACTTTATGTATATATGATTTGTCATTCAAATCTCTTCATTTATTTTTCATTTATATTTAGCGCTCCACTTTTTGTTTTTTGCATTTGAGGCAGAAGACTCAAGTTCTGTGAGTTTCTGTGAGTTGCTATTTATATAGCCTGCTTATCATTCACCTATTGCCACACTACAGCCGTGTACAGACGATCGAAAATTTGGACAACAAAATCGTAGATTTTTTTCCGATGGATGTTGGCTCAAACTTGTCTTGCATACACACGGTTGCAAAAATGTTGTCACAAATTCCGAACACCAAGAACGCGGTGACGTACAGGACATACGATGGCACTATTAAAGGGAAGTTCAATACCAGTGGTGTTAGTAGAAGTTTGGTGAGAGACAACTCACGCTTTTCAGCCTTGTGCTTTTCAGTCTGTTACAGCGTGACAAATGTGCTATCTCCATTACGAACGCTAGTTTTACCAGACCGAGCGCTTCTGTCTCGTACTTGATTCAGAGCATGCGTGGAATTTTGTGTGTCGGAATTGTCCACACACAATCGGAATTTATGAGAACGGATTTTGTTGTGGGAAAATTTGAGAACTAGCTTTAAAGTTTTTGTTGATAGAGCCTACACACGGTCGTAATTTCTGACAAAAAGCTCCCATCAAACATTTGTTGTCGGAAATTCCAACCGTGTGTATGCAGCATTAGACTGGTGCCCCGGTGGTGTCTTCTTTACATTATAGCTACAGGTGCTGCAATCCCTTTCAAGAAAGCTCATCCTGTTCTGCGAAGGTCCATCCCTGGAAGCTGACCCTGAATGATGTTGCTACATGTATATGCCTGATATCACTACATTGTCTTGTAAGCTGGCAATTATCATGTGAATACATTTATTTTTTATACTGCCACACTCAGATGCACCCTCTAATTTCCCTATCTATTACTGTGGAGAATCTTCAGTGACTTGAGAGGTGCTGCACTACAGTGTTTTAGAATCACTCCACCACCTCAATTGGACCCCCCCCCCCCAAGTCACCTCCCTTAATGTGTTGGTCACATACACTTCTGTGCCATATTTCTCCACATAAATATAAAACTATGCTTGAATGGTAACTTAACTCTCAAAACCTAACCTTAACTCTAGCATTTAATCTTGCCCCTTAACTCTAACATAGTTGTCAAACTGTTGCTGCCCTAACTCTTTCTGCAACATAATAAATGCATCCATCTGCTGAAAAAGATAACAGCATTGTGCTAAAATGTGTCTTAGGCACCGTACACATGAGGAGACATGTCCGATGAAAACGGTCCGTGGACCATTTTCATCGGACATGTCTCCTGCAGGATTTTGGTCCAGCGGTGTGTACAAACCATCGGACGAAAATCCCCTCGGACAGAGAACGCGGTGACGTGGCGGTGACGTTGATGCCACAAACCAGGAAGTAAAATGCTTCCACGCATGCGTCAAATCCATTTGACGCATGCGGGGGACTTCTGTCCGCTGACATCCAATGCAAATGTGCGCCTGTACGCCGACGTAGCTTACATACCCCGGCGTAGCGTGGGTGCACTTTTTGTCTGGACGTATGTTGCTGCTCCCATTTATTAGGCATTGAAACATGCAAATGTGGGAAATACGACGATTCACGAACGTACGTGAGCCCGATGCATGCTACGAGAGGTGCGTGTAAATTGTACGTCCGGCGTAAAGTTATTCCCCATAGATGAGGCGCAACCCGGCAACAGACATGCAAAGGTCTGCACCAGAGAACACAGGCCGGCGTATTGGGCGTACGTTACGTTCACAGCGTACATGGAGATCCGGCGTAGCTTAGGCATTTGTGCCGGCGTAGTTGTGAGCATGCGCATAAGGGTGCTGTTTCATGCGTCCACGTCCACGGCTACGTCACGGCGCATGCACAGTTAGTGATATGTTGGACATAAAAAACTGCACCATGCTCGGACCATCATTTGCATGGGGTCACTCCCACTTCCACCTACTCCGGTCTGCACCTTTGAAACATACGCCACGTCGATGCAGCTTTGCAAGCAATAGCTTGCTGAATGCAGTGCTTGCCTCTCCGCGCTGCGTCAGCGTAGCGTACGATGTTTGTGCTATGGCGGCGTAATGTTCACCCAACTCTCTGTGAATCTGGGCCAATATCTTTTACTTTTTGAATGAATGAATGAATGAATGAATGAAAACTTATATAGCGCGGCACATACGAACTGAATCGCCTCTTGGCGCTTGTTGTTCCAGTCTCCTTTGGTATCAAAAGAGATGCGTCTTGATCTTTCTCCTGAAAGCTAGGTGGTTCTCCTCCAACCGAATGCTGGTTGGTAAAGCGTTCCATAGTCTGGGACCTTGGACCGCAAATCTTCTATCTCCTTTGGCCCTGTAGTTGGCTTTCGGTATCTGGAGCAGATTTTGATTGGTGGATCGCAGAACGCGATTGGGATTGTGAGCTTTTATTTTTTCGCATAGATAATGGGGGGCATTCCCATGGACACATCTATGCGTTAGACAGAGTGCTTTAAAAGTGATTCTGTCTTTTACTGGTAACCAGTGAAGGGATCTCAGTGAAGGCGAGATTGATTCCCAAGGTTTTTTCCCAGTCACAAGTCTAGCGGCCGTGTTTTGAACGACTTGAAGACGAGCGATTTGGTACTTGGGGAGTCCGAGGTAAAGGGCATTGGCATAGTCCAGTCTGGAGTTTACAATTGTTCCCACCACGACCGCTATGTTTTCTTTGGGGATGAAGGGAGTAAGTCTGCGTAGTAGGCGCAGCAGATGGTGAGATCCGCTGACTACTGACCCTATTTGTGCGTCCATTGTCATGTAGGAGTCGAAGATGACCCCAAGACTTTTGACTTTGGCGCTAGGGGAGATGATTTTGCCCAGAATGGGCGGGGGGGTCCATGTTGTAGCAGGTTGATTCTTACGCTTGGCGTGAAACAGGAGAAGTTCTGTTTTCGCTCCGTTGAGTTTAAGATAACTCTTTGTCATCCAGTCCTCTATCAAAGAGAGGCATGTCTCTAGATTGAGGTGATGATCCTTTTTATTGCAAATGCGAAAATATAGTTGCGTGTCGTCTGCATATGAATGATAGAGCAGTTTTTGGCTGCTGATGATATCAAAAAGAGGACGGAGATAGATGTTGAATAACACCGGCGACAGGGGGGATCCTTGAGGGACTCCGCACGATACTGTGCGTTTCTCAGAAAGGTCCTAACTTCACTATTTGAGATCGGTTTTCCAAAAAAGAGGAGAACCAAGATACTTCCGCTAGCCTTGTCAGTAGAAGCTTATGGTCAACTGTGTCAAAGGCTGCGCTTAGGTCCAACAGAACCAGGAGACAATATTCTCCTTCATCTGCGGCCTCGAGAACGTCGTCCCATATCTTGAGCAATGCTGTTTCCGTCCCATGTCCGGGCCGGAATCCTGATTGAAATGGATCCAGTAGGTTGTGGGTATCTAGATGCTGTTGCAGCTGTTGCACCACTGCTTTCTCCATGACCTTGGAGAGAGCGTTTAAGCCTGTTATGGGACGGCGGTGGTGTGGATCCTTAGGGTCCAGGGTGGGTTTCTTCAATATGGGTCGAATGATGCCCTCCTTCAACTTAGAGGGCACTATGCCCTCCCTGAAAGATTGGTTAATAAGCTGCGTGATGGAAGGTGCCAGAATGTCAGCACACTCCTTCAGCAGTTTAGTAGGGATGATATCATTAGGCGCTGTGCTGTTACGCAAAGCACCGATGGTGTTTTTTGTGGCATCAATAGAAATGGGTTCCAGCTTGAACTTACCTGGTTGTGGTGAATTACTGCAGGCGTTGTGTAGATATTTACGGGGGGGACTACGGGGGGGAATTGTTTTGCTGAATGCTTTGCCGGATCCCCTCAATTTTATTAATGAAGTAATCCGATAATTCACTGCAAAATTCTTGAGTGTCTGAATTGGGGGCTTCAAGACATCCTGGTTTCATGGTCTGAGTGACCAACTTGAAAAGTTCGCGGGGGCGGTTGAGGGCGCAGTTGATAGCCTCAGAAAAATATTTGGCTTTGTAGATTTCTTTGTGGTATTTTTTGGTACTTGCTTTGTAGATGGAAAGGTTTTCATCTGAGGAGCGTCTTTTCCAGGCTGCTTCCGCCCTTCTGCGCTCTTGCTTCAGTAATGCCAGCTGGCTGTTGATCCAGCTGGAGTAATTTTTCCGGATGTGGGTTTTCCGTTTCGGCGCTATTAAGTCAGCTGACTGTAATAGGGCTGTATTTATGGCCTCCAGTGTTTCTTCAGCCGTTTGATGCGGCTGAATTGGTTTTATTTTTTCCCTTAACGTGGCTTTGAAGAGTTACGAGTGGAGCTTTTTCTGACATCTAGTCCAGTGTGTTGTTACTGGATTTGATGTTTTTGTTAAGGGGGGAAAATCGGAAATAATGAATTTAATTGCATGGTGATCTGTCCATGGCAACGGTTCATTTTCCAAGATTTTTATTTCCAGATCTTGTCTGAAAATAAGATCAAGCGTGTGACCTGAGGCATGTGTGGGCCCACATACTAGTTGTTGTAGCCCTAATCCTTCCAGGTGGTCAATGCAGGCGTCGGCAATGGGGTCTTGCGGGGAGTTGGCCCAGAGGTTGAAATCCCCGAGCAGCAAAAGGTGTTTGCTGTTAAGGGTATAGGTGGAGATAAAGTCCGTCAAAGATGGGAGCAGCTGCGATTTTGGGCCGGGTGGTCTATAGCAGAGTAAAATCCGGACGGTCTCCTGGGAGTTTACTTGCAGTTGTAGAGTAAGGGTTTCCATGAATGGAAGAGGGTTTTGAAGGACTGGTTTAGTGATCGCAAGATGAGTCTTATGGATCACCGCCAGTCCTCCGCCTCTTTGCCCTATTCTGTTTTCCGTTATAATACGATAGTTTTCAGGCACCAATTCACCTAGAATGGTGTTACAGTCGGCTGTGAGCCAGCTCTCTGTAATAAAGAGACAGTCTAAATCGTATTGTAGGATGAAATCGTGGATTTCAAGTCGGTGTTTTACTGCCGATCTTGTGTTGATCAGAGAACATGATATGTGCTTAGGCTGGGGCTGGGGCAAATGGCTGAGATTTTTGATAGTCGATAGCCGATCGATTCTCAGAAGTCGCTCATTTCGCAAGGCTTTTTTGGTGATGGCTGGTAGTATTGCGGCAAATCGCCTCAGGTCCCAAATAGTCTCTGCCGAGTATTGCAGTTTAACCATGGTTGCCAAACACCGGGGGGGGGGGGGAGTGGAAGGATGATCAAGGATTAACTGAATCCTCTATCCTGGGTTGGTCCAGAGGAAGGCAAAAAAACCCTAACCGTGCTAAGCCAATATGCACGGCAGGGAAAAAAATACCTCCCTGACCCCTAAAGAGGCGATCGGGTAAACCCTGGATCAAGAAGTACTGGTGTTTAAGAATGGGGAGAGTGTGGCTGGGTGTAGCAAAATGGCTGCTGATCAGGTAGCAGGATCCAGGCTGGTGGAACTCCCAGCCAGGGTAGATCGGTGCTACAGAGGGGGGCCTGGATCGATGGTCGGGGAGTTGAAGGACCTTTCCAGAGGTATGAGAGGGTTTCTGGGTCGAATTGGTCGTTTTTGTGACAGTTACAGGGGGTGAGAAGCGGCGCGCCGCTAGGCCGCGGTTGCAGCCGCGGCCTTTCCTAGATCGCGGCTGCCGCGATTGAACCCAGGCCGGCGCGGAGGTGCGGAAAAACGCCCGAAACGACGGGAATTGCGGGAGGTATGTGGCCAATAGGCGGCTTAAGTGGGGATGGTGGAGGTGGTAATGTGGGGGTATAGGAAGAGAGGTCTGGAGAGGGGGAGAGCCGAGATTTTGGGTCAGCTGCAGTGGCTAGTCCTGAGAAGGACAGTCGCCTGCATTCACAATGTAATTGGCTTACCTGCTGGTTCCCCTGGATCAGGGGTAAAGGAGGACGCCGGGGGGAGCCAGGTGGATGGAGCTGGGGCTGGAGCAGGAGCGGGGAGCTGGTAAAATCCCTACCTGTCCAAAAGGTAAAATAAAAATAAAATTTCCCTCAGTTTAGACCGATACGTATTCTTCGACATATTTTTGGTAAAAAAAATTGCAATAAGCCTATTTGATCGGTTCTAGCATTTACAAAATAGGAAATAGAATTATGGCATTTTTTTCATTTTTTTTTTTTTTTTACTAGTATGGCGGCGATCTGCGATTTTTATTGTGACCTTGACATTGCGGCGGACATATCGGACACTTTTGACACATTTTTGCGACCATTCACATTTACACAGCGATTAGTGCTATAAAACTGCACTGATTACTGTGTAAATGTGACTGGCAGGGAAGGGGTTAACACTAGGGGGCACTGAATGGGTTAAATATGTTTCTTAAAGTCTGTTCTAACTGTAGGGGGAGGGGGACGCACAAGGGGAGGAGATCAATGTGTGTTCCTCTGTACTGGGAACACACATCAGTTTCCTCACCTCTGACAGGACATGGATCTGTGCGTTTACACACACAGATCCATGGTTCTGCCGTAATTGCAGGTGCCCGGCGGACTTCGTGGCCGCCGGGCACGTGCACCGGGTTCCTTTAAGCTAGTGCATTGTTGGTTCACTTACCTTTTCCTTTCGATTTCCCTTCTAAATTTTATTTTTCTTTGTCTGAAATTCTCAATTCCTGTTTCTCCTCAGTAAGCTTGCCCCCATCATCTGGCTGGGGGTTAGTCAGCCAGAACAGCTTACTGAGGAGGAACAGGAAGTGATAAATTCAGACAAAGAAAACAAAGAAAAAAAACATTTAGAAGGGAAATCGAAGGAAAAGGTTAGTGAACCAACAATGCACTAGCTTAAAGGAACCTATTTAGAAAAAAAAACCTTTACAACCCCTGAATTTTGTGCATTATTATGAGTAAATGACTGGAAGAATCTGAACAGTGGGTTTGAATACAGGTATTGCAAGAATAAAAAGGCAAATATTGCACTTAATGAAAGAGCACAGTGTTTTAGACCCATACATTTTTGCTAGTACCATTTCTTTACCCCTTAAGAAGATATTATAAATGAAATACATTTGGTTTTATATTTCATTTGAAAAAGTATCTCCTCTGAATATGAAATTTTATAGTTGCTGTGTGCTTCTCTGGATAGAATTTTTTTTTTTATAAGAAGGCAAAAGTTGTAAACAAAGGCCCAGATTCAGAGAGAATTGGATTCTCGTAGCGTATCAGAAATACACCACGCCGTATTTTACCTGGCTCTACGTGGAATCCAGGTAGATTTTGTCCAGTAAACGACGGCGGCGTAGTGTATTTCTCCCGTCGCAATCCATCTAGACGAGTAGGGGGCGTGAAGGATTTAAAATAGGCGCGTTCCCGCGGCGAGCGAACTGTGCATGGTCCGTTCGCAAATTTCCCGCCGTGCATTGCGCGAAATCATGTCGTTACGTCATTCGTTGTTTGAGTAGCGTCGTTTACGGACATTTCTATTCCCGAACGAGTTACGCAAAAAAAATAAAAAAATAAATTCAATTCGACGCGGGAACGACGGCCATACTTAACATGGGCTACGCACCGTTAGACCAGCAAAAAGCTGGTCTAACAGTACGTAAAAAAACCCAGACGTAAGCGATTGCGAAGACCGCTCGTATCTTCGTGGATCGCCGTAAAAACACATTTGCATATCCCAACGCATGAAAACGACGCAAACTCCTCCCAGCGGCCGCAAAAATATTGCAGCGTAGATCCGAAGGCTTACGAAGACGTAAGCCTCTCGGATCGAAGCCCAAAGCCGCCGTATCATGGTTTGAGGATTCAAACTAGTGATACGGCGTGCGAAATTTGAAATTACTCCTGTCTAACACCAGTTAGACAGGCGTAATTGCTTTATGAATCTGGGCCAAAAAGTACATTTCCCGTTTTTAGATTTGTTATTTTACAAGGAAAAAAAAAGATAAATCGTTTTTTTTGTTTGGCAGTAGGTACTGGTGCTGTTCACGTTATGTAATACATAATGATCTGCATTAGCTTTTAGTTGTATTATCAGCTCAACAAGAACTTGAAAAAAGTAAATATAAAACATAAAATTCAGCAATAAAAATGACATGTAAGTACAAAAAAAGACATGCACCTGTTTTTTAAATGATCAAGTTTATTGCCAGAAAAGTAATTTCTCAAAAATGTTTTTATATCT
Source organism: Rana kukunoris (assembly GCA_029574335.1). Taxonomy (NCBI): domain Eukaryota; kingdom Metazoa; phylum Chordata; class Amphibia; order Anura; family Ranidae; genus Rana; species Rana kukunoris. Next base: position 351,756,342 of record CM056053.1, on the reverse strand, counting down.
CCAATTGTCACAGTCTCATGGCTGGGTCTCCCTAGTAGCGCACGGTGGGGGGAGGGATCAGTCTTGTGCTCACATCTTGGGCATGTGGTGGCTCTTCCCCCTTCCTCGTGATTGGCTGCAGTGGCCGGGTCATCCTATGCCCACTGGCCGGCCAGGCTGTTCCACTGTATGGCTCGGCAGTGCCAGAGGTGGCCTCATGGCTTGACGTCACTTCCAGTTTGACGCTTCCTGTGTGTCCCTACACCAGCCGTCCATTGTGGGCTATCTGGCCGACACAGGAGGTGATTTTGCAGCTCCGCCCTCTGACATCACTTCCTTGCGCCATCCCCGGGACATATAAGGAGGATGCCAGGGGCCCTGGGGATGCCAGCCTTCTCTGTGTGTTCCATTGCATTCCATCCAGGTAGACCGATGCCTCCCCAACATCCCGAGGATTTGATCTGCTAGTCTGACCAACACGGTTTGACTGTTTGGTTTGGGAACTCGACAATCGGACATCCCCCTTGTAAGTTCATAGTCCCCATTCTTTGAAACACATCCTTGGCCTCTCCAGTCCCCCCCCCCACACTCCCCTCTCCTTTGTGGTTTTGAGGGAGTTTTCCTATGGGGGTCCTTTTTGGTGCCTTTTGGGCACTGTGGAGGTAATCTAAGTGCTAATTCCTCTTAATATGGGTAACATATATATAATGGGGTTCACAAATGGGGGTTTACAGATGGGCCGTGTTGTAGCATGGTCACTGTGGGTCTTTGTTCTCTCCCCGGGGGGGGGTGGCCCAGGCTCCCTTACGGGCATGGGGTCATCTCTTCCGGGGGCCCTTTGCCGGATGGTAGTTTGACTTGACAATTGTTTCAAGTCATTCATTATCCCTTTTTTCCATAGGTCTTTTTCTTTTCCCTCCCCTAGTTTGGGTTGGGATTGCATATGGTGAATATTCGCTGATTTGGTGTCCTCATTGAGTTCATTAATTTGCGGCCTCTCTATGCGATGGAGGGCCTATGTTGATCTCGGTGGAATGTCCAGGATGGAGGAGCTGTCTTTTTCAAATTAACATATTAACATGTAAGTTAACTGTGTGTTTTTTTCCTATTGCCGTGGATTCACGCGCTGAAGTCTAATGCTGGTCCAATGTATTTTGTACCTTATGCACTGATATTTTATTCTGCATTTTCAGAAGTGGTTGTTGTCCATGATGAAGATTTTATATGCACTTTTTTTTAAATGCATCAGACTTTTCAAACACTCATCACTTGGAACTATATTATACCATGTTCTTTGTATCTGATACAGTTGAAATTTACACTGTTTCTATGTTCATGCATATGTATATCCATGCATCTAATATGCAATATCGCATTGCTTCATAATGTGTAGAGTGTCATTGTTTTTATGATATTTTTGTAATAAATATATTTTATATATATATATATTTTTTTTTTTTTCTTTGTTGAACAAATTGCCTTTAAAATCCTAATTTTGAGGTTACTCCTTTTCCATTCCACAGTCACTCCTTCCTTAGCCCCTGCATCATGCATGGAGGAGTCCCCAGAATTATTCAACCATGGTGTCGGTTACATGCTGCTGGAGGATGTGGAGCAATTTGAAGGCTCTGAGGAGCTGTCTTTTCCAAATTAACATATTGACATGTAAGTTAACTGTGAATGAATGAATGAATGAAAACTTGTATAGCGCGGCACATGCAAACTGAATCGCCTCTGGGCGCTTGTTGTTCCTGTCTCCTTTGGTATCAAAAGAGATGAGTCTTGATCTTTCTCCTGAATGCTAAGTAGTTCTCCTCCAACCGAATACTGGTTGGCAAAGCGTTTCATAGTCTGGGACCTTGGACCACGAATCTTCTATCTCCTTTGGATTTGTATCCGGCTTTCGGTATCTGCAGGAGATTTTGATCAGTGGATCGCAGAACGCGATTGGGGTTATGGGCTTTTATTTTTTTGCGTAGATAATGGGGAGCATTCCCATGGATACATCTATGCGTTAGACAGAGTGCTTTAAAGGTGATTCTGTCTTTTACTGGTAACCAGTGAAGGGATCTCAGTGAGGGTGAGATTGATTCCCAGAGTTTTTTCCCAGTCACAAGTCTAGCGGCCGTATTTTGAACGACTTGTAGACGAGCGATTTGGTACTTTGGGAGTCCGAGGTAAAGGGCATTTGCATAGTCCAATCTGGAGTTAACAATTGCTCCCACCACGACCGCTATGTCTTCTTTGGGGATAAAAGGGATAAGCCTGCGTAGTAGGCGCAGCAGATGGTGAGATCCGCTGACTACTGACCCTATTTGTGCGTCCATAGTCATGTAGGAGTCGAAAATGACCCCGAGGGTTTTGACTTTGGCGCTAGGGGTGATGATTTTGCCCAGAATGGTGTCCAAGTTGTTGCAGGTAGATTCTTACGGTTGGCGTGAAACAGAAGGAGTTCTGTTTTCGCTCCGTTGAGTTTTAGATAACTCTTTGTCATCCAGTCCTCTATCAAAGAGAGACATGTCTCTAGATTGAGGTGGTGATCCTTTTTATTGCAAATGCGGAAATACAGTTGCGTGTCGTCTGCGTATGAGTTATAGAGCAGTTTTTGACTGCTGATGATCTCAAAAAGCGGACGGAGATAAATGTTGAATAACACCGGCGACAGCGGGGATCCCTGAGGGACTCCGTATGATACCGTGCGTTTTTCCGAAAAGAAAGGTCCTAACTTCACTATTTGCGATCTGTTTTCCAAAAAACAGGAGAACCAAGATAAATCGCCTTCTGCGACTCTGGCTACTTCAGCTAGCCGGGTCAATAAAAGCTTATGGTCTACTGTGTCGAAAGCTGCGCTCAGGTCTAACAGAACCAGAAGACAAGATTCTCCTTCGTCTGCAGCCTCGAGAGCGTCGTCACATATCTTGAGCAATGCTGTTTCCGTCCCGTGTCCAGGGCGGAAACCTGATTGAAATGGGTCGAGTAGGTTGTGGGTGTCTAGATGCTGTTGCAGCTGTTGCACCACTGCTTTCTCCATAATCTTGGAAAAAGTGTTTACGCTTGTTATAGGGTGGCGGTGGAGTGGATCCTTGGGGTCCAGGGTAGATTTCTTCAAGATGGGTCTAATTATACCCTCCTTCAACTGGGAGGGCACTATGCCCTCCATGAAAGATTGGTTAATTAGCTGTGTGATAGGAGGTGCCAGGATGTCGGCGCACTCCTTCAACAGTTTGGTGGGGATGATATCATTTGGCGCAGTGCTGTTACGCAGAGTACCGATGATATGTTTTGTGGCTTGGATAGTGATAGGTTCCAGCGTGAACTTACCTGGTTGGGGTGAATTACTACAGGTGTTGTGTAAATTATTACAGGGGGGGCTACGGGGGGAATTGTTCTGCTGAATGCTTTGCCGGATTCCCTCGATTTTATTAATGAAGTAATCCGATAATTCATTGCAAAATTCTTGTGAGTCCGAATTGGGGGCTTCAAGACATCCTGGATTCATGGTCGCAGTGACCAGCTTGAAGAGTTCGCGGGGGCGATTCAGGGCGCTGTTGATGGCCTCAGAAAAATAATTTTTCTTGGCCTTGAAGGTTTCTTTGTGATATTTCTTAGTTATTGCCTTGTAGATAGAGAGGTTCTCATCTAATGGGCTTCTCTTCCAGGCGGCTTCCGCCCTTCTGCGCTCTTGCTTCAGTAAAGCCAGTTGGTTGTTGAACCAGCTGGAGTTTTTTTTCCGAATGTTGGTTTTACGTTTCGGCGCTATTAAGTCGGCTGACTGTAATAGGGCTGTGTTAATGGAATCCAGTGTTTCTTCAGCCGATTGATGCGGCTGAATTGTTTTTATTTTTTTCCTTGACGCGGCTTTGAAGAATTCCGAGTGGAGCTTCTTCTGACATCTAGTCCAGTGTGTAGTCACTGGATTTGATGTTTTTGTTAAGGGGGGGAAGTTGGAAAGAATGAATTTGATGGCATGGTGATCTGACCATGGCAACGGTTCATTTTCCAAGATTTTTATTTCCAGATTTTGTCTGAAAATGAGATCAAGTGTATGACCTGAAGCATGTGTGGGCCCACATACTAGTTGTTGTAGCCCTAGAACTTCCAGGTGGTCAATGCAGGCATCGGCCACGGGGTCTTGTGAGGAGCTGGCCCAGAGGTTGAAGTCCCCGAGCAGCAAAAGGTGTTTGCTGTTAAGGGTATAGGTGGAGATAAAGTCCGTCAATAATGGAAGAAGCTGCGACTTAGGACCGGGTGGCCTATAGCAGAGTAGAATCCTGGCGGTCTCCTGGGAGTTTGCTTGCAGTTGTAGAGTAAGGGTTTCCATGAATGGAAGAGGGTTTTGAAAGACTGGTTTTGTGATCGCCAGATGAATCTTATGGATCACCACCAGTCCTCCTCCTCTTTGCCCTATTCTGTTTTCCGTAATAATATGATAATTTTCTGGCACCAATTCTCCTAGAATGGTGTTGCAGTCGGCTGTGAGCCAGCTCTCTGTTATAAAGAGGCAGTCTAAGTCATATTGCAGGATGAAGTCATGGATTTCCAGTCGGTGTTTTACTGCCGATCTAGTGTTAATCAAAGCACATGATATGTGCTTCGGTTGTGGCAAGCGGCTGCGACTCTTGATAGCCGATCGTCGATCGGTTCTAAAGAGTCGCTCAGCTTGCAGGGCTTTTTTGGTGATGGCTGGTAATATTGCGGCAAATCGCCTCAAACTGTGTGTTTGTTTTCCTATTGTGAAAAGAAAGTGTCGCGCTAAACAAATATAAAAAATGCAATTATACTGGCGTGCAATTACAACACATAATAGATAATATATAAAGAAAATATATTAAAAATATACAGAAAATTCATGCACCAAGTGTGAAAAGTCCATATCAAAAATGAAAAAAGACAAATTAGTCCACTGGAATTTTAACTGTATAGAAAATAGAGTTCCAGAAGAAAGTGATAAGGTGATGGATCAATTCCAATGTGACTCCAATGTGAAAAACCCTCCACCGATGAAGATGTAGGCTTACCAGAAATGTCGGACTCAGAAAAGCATACGCTTTGTGAGTCAGACAAGCTTAATAGTATACAGGTGTCCTAGGAGTCTCTCCAGACGCAGGATAACCACTCTTGTCCAAACCGATATGAATACCCACAATAAAGGTGTATGGCCAAGTCTCGACAGTATTTGCAGTCACAATACCAGAGAAGGAAAAAGGAGGAGCAACATAGTGTGATACCGTAATTTCAAGTTAAAAATTTAATAGACTCATGCACTTACAATTTTGAGGTAGTACACAGCGCATATAGACATGGATAACAGCAGTGATAAAATCTTCACTGACGCGTTTCGTGTCATTACACGTGTCATAACGTGTAATGACACGAAACGCGTCAGTGAAGATTTTATCACTGCTGTTATCCATGTCTATATGCGCTGTGTACTACCTCAAAATTGTAAGTGCATGAGTCTATTACATTTTTAACTTGAAATTACGGTATCACACTATGTTGCTCCTCCTTTTTCCTTCTCTGGTATTGTGACTGCAAATACTGTCGAGACTTGGCCATACACCTTTATTGTGGGTATTCATATCGGTTTGGACAAGAGTGGTTATCCTGCGTCTGGAGAGACTCCTAGGACACCTGTATACTATTAAGCTTGTCTGACTCACAAAGCGTATGCTTTTCTGAGTCCGACATTTCTGGTAAGCCTACATCTTCATCGGTGGAGGGTTTTTCACATTGGAGTCACATTGGAATTGATCCATCACCTTATCACTTTCTTCTGGAACTCTATTTTCTATACAGTTAAAATTCCAGTGGACTAATTTGTCTTTTTTCATTTTTGATATGGACTTTTCACACTTGGTGCATGAATTTTCTGTATATTTTTAATATATTTTCTTTATATATTATCTATTATGTGTTGTAATTGCACGCCAGTATAATTGCATTTTTTATATTTGTTTAGCGCGACACTTTCTTTTCACACTTTGCTCACTTTTGCTTTTATCAAACAGCCGTGTCAGCTGCTTTAGAATATTATTAATAGTAGCGCGGTGTTACGCACCATATATTTGTTTTTGTTTTCCTATTGGTGTGGATTCACACGCTGAGGTCTAATGCTATGGATGTTTATGGTCCAATGTATTTTGTACCTTATGCACTGATAATGTATTCTGCATTTTCAGAAGTGGTGGTTGTCCCTGATGAAGATTTTATATGCACTTTTTTTGAAATGCGTTAGTTTCTTTTTTATGTTCTTTGTATCTGATACAGTTGAAATTTACAACTTTTTAATGTTCATGCATATGTATATCAATGCGTCTAATATGTAATATTGCATTGCCTTTAAAATCCCAATTTTAAAGTTACGCCTTTTCCATTTCACCGACTCCTTGTCCACAGTTACTCCTTCCGTAGCCCCTGAATTATTCAACCACAGTGTCGGTTATATGCTGCTGGAGGATGTGCAGCAATTTGAAGGCTCTGATGTTGGTCCCCAGGTGGAGGAAGGGAGTAACATGAGCCTAGAGAGAGGGGGGCCACAAAAGGACAAGAAACTGGCAGTCATGTTCCCCAAGCTGCAGCATATTCCCAAGTTTGCTCCAGTGATGAGGAGGGAGGGAATGATGAAGTCACTGACTGTACTTGGGTGCCTGAGAGAAGAGAGGAGGAAAGTGAGGAGGCACAACTTCAACGAGGCAGGATGTCCTCCAGGGGTCAGATTGAGGCCAGCCACCCTATTGCATCACACCACAGAGCTCCGCAGTTGCAAGGCGCTGCTGACTCCCCACTGACTTTTAAAAGTTTCTCTGTGTGGGCCTCTTTTGACACATGTGCAGCAGATTGCACCATTGCTGTTTACAACCTATGTCTGAAGTGGATCAACAGCAGCCACTTGGGAACCACATGCTTGACTAAACATATAACGACCTGCCATTCAGTCTGTTGGCAGCAGCACCTGAAAGACCCACATCATAAAAAATGTCAGACTTCTCCTTGCTCCTCATCTGAGATCTCAAACCGTACTATACCTCCACTTCTCTCAAAAACCTGCACTGAGAGGAATTAAGGTATAGCAATAGGTGTCACAAGTACAATCTGCTAGTGGTACACCACCAGTTGATTTCAGCAGGCAAAGTTCCCTACCCCAGATGCTGAAATGTAAAAAAAAAAATCGGTTCCAGCCATCCACATGCTCAGCGTCAAAATGCAAGCTTAACCAAATTGCCGGCAAGGCAACTGCTGCCTTTTCAGCTGGTAGGCTCAGCCCCCTTTTGTGAATTTGTGGAATGTGCTGTACCACAGTGGCAGGTTCCAAAATGCCATTTCTTTTCACATAAGGCCATGCCGGCTCTCTACTGCTATGTGGCTACTGATCAAGAATGCATACACTGTCCTGTCACCATTTGAGGCCACAAAGAAGGTGAGCAGGGACAATGCATGCATCAGTGACACTGTCCCTCTAGTCTTCCTACTGGAGAACATGCTTTGTGGAATCATGGAAAGCAGGAGGAAGAGGAGGAATTTCTTTCCTCTCAAGGCCCCCTTTATCCAGATAGCATTCCTGCGGGTCCGCCAAACACACAGGAAGAAGAGGATCAGCATGGATTTCGAGGATAACATGCAGCAGTTTTCAAGGGGTGGTTTTCAGTCCCCAGAAATCCGAGGAGTTGTACGTGGCTGGGAGGAGGTAGTTATGGATAATGTGATTCTTAGTGACCCAGAGCACTCAGAGTCGAAAGTGACTTCAGTGCATAAACCAATTGAACATTACTGGGTGTAATCTCAAGGCTAAAAACAATCACTCTGTGATGCCCTTAATCATCCAGGGATCGTCACACTGTGTTAAATCAGCAGCAATATAAAATAGGTGTATAAACATGCAACATAAATAATGATCCAAAACATGTAATTAAAGTTATCCTAGTGCATAAATAATAACTTTTGTCTCAAGGTTGGACACCTAACACACAAATCTAAACAACAATATAGTGGTGCATGTCCATTGGTACAAGTCCTTATATAAAAAGTCATTTTTGTGAGGTAGTGCATAATATCCCTACACCCTTAAACCCCTTTCACACTGAGGCGCTTTGCAGGCGCTATAACGCTAAAAATAGCGCCTGCAAAGCACCCTAAAAGAGCCGCTCCTTTGACTCCAGTGTGAAAGCCCAAGCTCCAGTGTGAAAGCCCACCGCTCTTGCCCATTGAAATGAATGTGCACCGCGGCCATACCGTCAGCAAAGCGCCACTGCAGTTGCGCTTTGTGGGTGCTGTTAACCCTTTTCAGGCCGCTAGCGGGGATTAAGTGTGCCCCGCTAGTGGCCGAATACCTCAGCAAACATGAGGGTAAAGCACCACTAAAAATATTGGCACTTTACCGCCGCCGCCCGCGCCCCAGTGTCAAAGGGGCCTTAGTGGTGATTATTTATAATATAGGTGACAATCTTGCTCCCACATCACCTCTCTAGCCTCTCACCTCAGGTAACTATTGAATCAGCATAGCCTATTCCTTTTTAATGTGAGTGCACTGTATGATGTTATGATTTTAATTAATTAATTTTAAATTACTACACTGCGAGAGCGCTCTTCTTCCTTTATATATACCCCTTTAAAAGGACATTAATGGAAATCCCCCTGGGAGAAAACAGAGACACAACATAAAGTATGTGAGAGCAGATCATGAGAAAAAAGTAAAGAGGACCCCAAGAGGTGACTACACGCCAGTACACGGTCCAAGAAACCATTGTAACATTCAATTGGTTTGTGCACTGAAGTCACTTTATATGGGACTATTTTTTACTTGGCCTAAAGACTGTCATGCCCCTCCCATTTGCTTTTATGGACTGTCACGCCCCTTCCCCTTTATCTTTCATGGACAATTGCTATGCAGCTGAGGTTTGGATATCTACTAATTCTGATATGTTTATTGTTCTCTATTTTTACATGCTAAAGCCCCACTTTTGTTTTGTTTTGTAATCTAAGGCTCAACTGTTCCTTTAAGTTTATGATTTTTGCTGATCAAGTAAATATATGTTGTTGTTTAAAAAGTGAGAAGTAAGGAACTTAGGTGCTGGTCATGAGTTTTAGTTTTAAGTGACATAATGTCTGGAGTTATCTCTGTCACTGGGCAGTGTAGTTAGATGAGTGTACTGCACACTCGGCTAGGCTCGGCCATGCTCAGCTCTGCCAGCAGCCGTGCGAGAGGAGCCGAGAGAAGCCGAGAGAAGCCTAGAGGAGCCGAGAGGAGCCGAACAAAAATTTGGCTCTGCACGGTGCCAAACTCACACAACGCTACAACCCCCAGCAGACGGATGCGGCGGACACCGATAAGGCTGGACGGACTGGCAGACGGACATGACGGACACCGACAAGGCTGGACGGACCCCGTGCAAGGCTTATTTAAGAAAGGCAAATCCACTTTGTACTTGAAAGTGCACTGAAAGTGCAAATGGAAGTGCAGTTGCTGTAAATTTGAGGGGGACATGCAAGGAAAATAAAAAACATAATTTTAGCTTACACATGATTGGATGATAAAATTAGCAGAGCTTCTCCTCTTTTCAGATCTTCCCCTCAGATCTACAGCAACTGCATTTACAAGTGCACTACAAGTGCACTACAAGTGCACTTACAAGCGCACTTGCAGTGCACTTGTAGTGCAAAGTGAATTTGCCTTTTGTAAATAACCCCCTTTTATTCCACACATTTTTGGCCTGTGCTGCATCATAGTGGCCACCAATTTATGCCCGGAAGGCCATCCCTACTCTCAACCAGATGTATTTAAGTATTTTTTCCAACCACAGTAGACAGGCTCAGCTGTGTCAGCAATCATAGGAATCATCAAAAACATATGATTACAAACTACTTGTGGTTCAGGTCTGATGTGGAAGAGTGGCTATTGGGTTTCCAGACTGTATGTTTGATTGAAGCTTGTACAGTACATGCTGGCCCTGTGGTCAGAGTGTTGTCTGAGAGGGTCTTCAGCATAGCAAACGGTTTTGGTATAGAGAGATGACTCCACCAGTCCTCTAACACTGTGAACCATCTAGTTTTTATAAAGAAGATGAACCAGTCCTGGATCAGCAATGATTGAAAAAACTCATGTAACTGCTGTTACTGACTACATTTTATCTTGTACACCAGTCCCAAAAAAATATTTGCTGCAGTTTAAATCAGGACCTGTGTCTACTAGTTTGCATCATGTTCCTAACATATGAGGTGTGTCTAACAAGTTTGGTGAATGGTATCAGAAAACAAACAAAACAGAAGATACAAAAAATAACCTTTATTGGCCATCAAAATAATTGCCATCCTTCACAACACACTTTTGGCAACGTTCATAAAGCTTTTGGAAACTGTCAGCAAAGGCCTCTTTAGGAATCAGTCACAGAACCACTGTCACACATTCTTAGATTGCAATGCCACTATGGGCCAGATTCAGGTAGATGGGAGCATCTTTGCTCTGGAGTAACGCTTCTCATTTACGTTACTCTGACGACCCTTTCAGCGCAAGTAATGTTATTCACATAGCAGTTGCGCGTAAACTTGCGCCAGAGTAACGATAATGCGCTGGCGTAACCCGACGCAAGTGGAAGTGGGTGTGATCATATGTAAATGATGGGCGGAGCCCAGCGGATAGGCTTACGTTCAGTGCATCATCCACGGAGCATGCGCAGTGAGTGCGGCTCCACTCGCCCCCTTGTGCGCATGCTCACAACTTCCGTCAGCACCACTTCCCGGGAAACGTCAGCGCAATGCCTTCCGTTGGGCGCTTAAAAGCGCAGGCGGAAACGCCATTCCGGCGCAAAAGTATATCCGTTTCCCCCCACCCCAGGGAAGATACTTTTGTGCTGTGATGGCTGCTCCCGCTACCCCCAGAGAGAGGAGGAACCTGAACTTTAATTCACAGGAGGTCTCAGTGATCATATCCGCGATGGAGACTTTTAATCATTTTCTCCATGGGAAAAAGAGCCGTAAGACCAGCCGGGAGAGGAAGCAGGGCATCCTGGACACCATTGCTGGCCGGGTCAATATTTTGGGGTACTCCACCCGGACTGCTTCTGACATTCAGAAGAAAATAAATGATCTGCGGCGCAAAGGTCAGGGGCAAGGTGGCCACCATCAGGAGGCATGAGAGGGGCACAGGTGGTGGTCCCCCATGTCCGGTCACCCTGACCGAGGAGGAGGAGGTGGTCTCTCGCTGCCTGGAGAGGGAGCAGGTGGAGGGGGTCCCTGGCTATGACTCCATGGAGGAAGGCTCCAGGACAGGTAAGTGTTTTTTATCCCCTATTTGATGTGTTGCATTTGGGGGGGGGGGGTACATGTGCCAAGTGTGTGGGACCACCAACATTTGTCTGCTTTGTGTCATCCACAGATGACGGAGCTGGGCCATCATCTGTCAGCGTCCATTCCACCCCATCCCCCCAACACCATCGTGTGCCCGAGCCCCTGGGTGGTGAAGACATCGAGGTGGAGGAGGAGAGTGGCCACACCACACCTGCCGAGGTGGTTGTGGAGGATCCTGCTGTGGCAGAGCAGGACTTTTCTTTAGTTTTGGAGGTCTTCTCCCCTTCTCCTGGGCCGTCTGTCATCCCCTCCCCCATCCTTGGAAGCCCCTCAAGGGCGACACCATCTTCTGGCCCCAGGAAGGCGACCCAGAAGACCAGGGGGGTGTCGGATGTTGTCCAGGGCCAGTTGGCGAGGGATCACGCCAGACAGACTTAACAAATGGGGGAACTAGTTGGGCACTTAGAGAAAGTGGCTGACAGCCTGGGCTCCGTTGCCCAGATAAGCAACGCAGTCCAGGATGTAAGTTGCAACTGCGCTGCAGTGGTGACCAGTTTGGGGGAGGTGCAGGGGGATATTAGGCACCTCACTGCAGCCGTCCAGGCCAACAGTGCTGCCATCCGGGACCAGGGGAGGCTGAGTCGGCGGGCCCAGCACTACCAAGTGACCCGGCAGCTCAGGATGCAGGCCCAGCAGCTGAGGATGCAGGGCCAGACAAACAATTTGCTCGGCCGGATAGCCATGGCCTTGGAGGGCATGCAGGCCACACCTGCCAGTTGTGGCCCACCCGGGGATCAGCCACCTCCAGAAGCCCCCCCACCCCCACCTACTCCATCCAGGCAGCTGAGGAGCCAGAGAGGTTCGGCAAGAAGGAGCCCCCGGCATCCCCGATGATTTTTTGATTTTTGATTTATGATTTATACTCAGGTTATGAGATTTTTATTTTTGATACTGCACACGTTGCAGTGTGAATGGTGTGTGAATGTGAGAGGGTGGCACTCCTGCCAGTAAGGGGTGTCACCCTCGGCCGTGGTGGTGAAGTTAACCCCACGGCTGTATGAATGACGTGTGAAAGGTATATGAATGGACAGTGACATCATTGGGGCCTTGACGCTGGCGTTGCTGCTCCCAAGTCCTACATGCTGGACTTGGGCTAATCCAATGCGATGTGCATGTGGTGTGTGTGATCTAGGGACATCAGTGGTGTGCATGCATGCATTGTCTGTGTGATTAATGTTTTGGTTTAGTGTCCAAAGATGCCTACGGCGAGGACCCTCCTGACTGCTCTTCCATCAGCAGACTGGGTGTCCTCTGGCAGGTGGGGACTGTGTGGGTCGGGGGTCAGGTCATCACGTATGTCAATCTGCAGGCCTTTTCTCATAGCAAAGTTGTGCAGAATGCAACATGCACCGATGATCTGACACACAAAGGTAGGGGAATACAATAGGGTCCCCCTGGACTTATCCAGGCAGTGGAAACGGGACTTCAGGAGCCCAAATGTTTGCTCCACCACTGCACGGGTTTTGATGTGTGCTTCATTGTATTTTCTCTCTCCTCTGGTTTGGAGGTTCCGGAAAGGAGTCATTAGATGGGGTCCCAGTGCATATGCAGAGTCACCTGGAAGGGAAAAGACAGGAGGATGTTAGTCATGCATGTGCGACTTCTGTTGTGCATCACGGGAGGGGATAGTCATGCCTGCCACCCATGTCACTCACCAACCAGCCAGCTGTCCCCATACATGTTCTGTTCGAATTCTGCTGGGATGGGACTCTGATTGTATATGAAGCTGTCATGGCTGGACCCGGGGTGTTTGGCACGGACGTGCCATATGAGGCGTTGGGCATCGGCTATCACCTGTACGTTGATGGAATGCCAATGCTTCCGATTGCGGTATATGTGCTCTGTGGCACTGGGGGGCTGGAGTGCCACATGTGTGCAATCAATGGCCCCCACAGTGCGTGGGAATCTGGCAATGTTGTAGAAATCTGTCATTGCCTTCAGCCGCAGGTCCTCAGTGGTTGGTCTGATGAACTGGTTGGACATGCGTCTGAGGATTGCAGGGACAACCTGGTGCACACATCTGCTCATGGAGGACTGTGACATCCCAGCCACCACTCCACTTGTACGCTGGAATGATCCACTTGCTAGGAAATGAAGTGTTGCCAGGACCTTCACCAGTGGCTGCACTGCTTGTGAGCGGTGTGTCTTGCTGGTGATGTCACCCTGCAGGGTTGTGGTTAGTTCAAGTATTGCATCAGGGCTGAATCTGAAGAGGCGATACACCTCCTCATCCCCCATGCCAAAGAGGCTCATGCGCGTGCGGTATATCCTCTCACGTGCCCGCCTCCTTCGTTCCGGGGGACCCATCAGTAGTTCTAGGACCACAATTGCCCCTGGCATGTTGGCACACAGAGGTGTTGTCCTTGCAAGTGTGGGTGCTCAGCTTGCTAGTTTCGTCGGTAAGGCTGCTGTAGCTGCTCTCCTGCTGACCTGTGACCGTCTGGAGTAAAGATAAAGCAGCCTTTTGTAGAAATAATTTTGCGCCGGACGGACGAGATACGCGCGGCGCATGTAGCCGGCGTATGGTGCCAATCCGTTCGTGAATTGGGAAATCTCCCTCATTTGCATATTTGCAGGGGAAATCAATAGGCGCGACTGATGCGCCAAGCGAAATTAAGCGCTGACGATACTCTGGCGTCGGAACGTTCCGCCGGTCGGAAATAGCCCGTTATTGGGCGCATCTAGTTTGGTGGGTACGGCCACATAGAAACGACGGCGCATCTTCACAGTTACGCGGCGCATATCGAATTACTCCAGCGCAAGTGTTGCTGAATCTGGCCCTATGTCCGCAAAATGTGTGCCTTTCATGACGCTCTTCAGGTGGGAAAATGGAAAGAAGTCTACAGGCACCAGATGATCGAGAACAGCTGCGCGGCACTGAACCAAGAATTGGCACCCATGGATCGCACAATTCGCAGAAAGGATGGATCCTGGTCATGCAAAATAATAAATCCTCCAAAGGCTTCTATCTGTTTTTCTTTCTGTTTGTCTGTCAGCTTGTGCAGCACAAGACCCCAGAGGATGCATTTTTAGGACGAAACGTCAGGACAGGCTCTACTGATGCCACTGTGTCATTTGATTTTATCTACATGCTTTTAATATCTTCTCAAATGTGAGTGTCCATGTTTTACTTATACAATAAATGTTTCTTTTTGAAATGGTATCACACTATTTGGCCTATTTTCTCTCATTCTACTGATTTATTATTTGGATGAATTGTCTTTGAGTTTGTAACACTGCATCCTTGGTTGAACCCTACTGGCAACAATATTGTGACGGTCTTCCGCCTCATACGTCTACATTGGAAGCGGTGTATGCTGATATACTTTCATCCCCTGGGTGTGCTACACCACAAGTGTTCAACATATCTGGTAAGCCTCTCTTTTTTATCAGTGATGGAATACCTACAGACAACTGTTTTTTTATTGGAGAGTCACGTCATCCACTGGAACCACTTTATTGACTATATATAAACTATGCACTAGCACTTTTTGTCATATGTAAATGTGTCACTGTTCACTATAAATTTTATTGAATGACAATATTTGATTCATATTGTATATTTGTTGTATGCACCACAGTGCTATTAATACATGTTTGAGTAGCAGGTGTTCACGTTTATTATATTTAACGCTGCACTTTACCAATTTGGTTATTCACACACAGATTGAATCACTTGTTGTGCTGGCTGCTACTGTTTGTTATTTGTAGACGGCACATTTTTTCAATTTCTTTTTTTCTATGGCTTGAGCAGCACAGGCCAAAATTTCCACTTAGTAAAAGCTTTGTGGATGATGGTGTTCACCATGTCCTTGCTAATGCCAATTCCTCCACCATCAATTATAGAATCAGTCGCTGATCTTGTGCCAGCATTTGTCACACTTGCTCAATTATGTCTGGGATTCTGCTTGTCAACGTCCAACCCAAATATGGCTCATCCTGAGTTGTTTCCTTCCTGTTGTAAGTTTGAAGCAGTCGTAAACACTTTTTTTGCTCACGGCTTCAATCCCATACACTTGCATGCACATTTCATGCATCTCCATCACCGTTTTAACAAATTTGTAGAAGAACTTGATGTTTACTCATTGCTCCATTGCACTACCTCTCACACTGACTACGTTCAAATGCCTGCCCTGATGTTCACCTGTACTCCATGCTAGGTGGCGCTTCTCCATGTGGATAGCCATGTGCATGTGCGTGTACCTGGCCCATGTTGCTATTGAGATATTGGACCATTCACCAATTTTTTTAGACACACCTGTTATGTTTCTCTTTTGTCTCTGAAATAACATCCACTGTTCATTGAAAGATAACACATGCCTTGTCTCTTTCTCTTACATTACAGCCTAATTAAAATGCTTATATATTCAATAATAATTTTTATTGTATGATAATACTATCCTCATGTTCCCTCTTTTATTGTAGCCTTATTAAATTGCTTAAATAATGTGCAGTCACTTTACAATATGCATGACTCTCATCTCAGAAAAAAATACACACTAACATTTTTATTTACATTATTTTTAAAAATTGCCTTGTCTCTCCCTCTAACATTGCAACTTAATCAAGGTTACATAGTCTCCAGCCACTGTACTATATGTGTGGTTATGAAACTGTTTTGCCACTAGCCAACTGATACGACAAAGTGAGCTTTGGCTTTATTCTTTTATGGGTTCAGTTTCATATAGCTTTTAGATCTGTTGTGGCTTGTTCTTTCACTGGCCTTTTAAAACTACTACTGTAGAACCGCATAAAGCTTAAAGTATTGGTGTTTTTCCTACGTTGTCCTCGAAAGCGCTTAAAAACAAAGACCCTCTGCCCATTATACAGTATTTGTTAAACCGTTTTTTTGCATCGGTACATGTCCCCAGCTTCCCAAGCTTGGAAAATAAGACCTAGAAGCTGATTGGTTACTATGCACAGCTTCACCAGATTCTGTGTGCACCATGTGAAGGGTGTCACTTTTGGCGGGGAGCTTGTGCAACTCAGACAGCTCTGGAAACTCCTTGTCCAACTCTCTCTGCAACTCTCTCTGCACCTCCTATGTGTCTATTAGGGGCACATGGTGACCAGGAACCCCAGTCGGGGCTGCACAAACCTGACTCTGATGCTTTGACAAGTGACTGGGTGGGCTAAGGAACCTTGGATCATGCTGGTACTGGACAAAGGAAGCATTATACAGTGGATATAGTCTTCTTGAGTACAGGGGTCCGTTACACACCAGTTTTAGTAAATCTCCCCTTTGATTCTTACCCCTAAACTTAAGCTTTGATCATGGCCAAAATTGGTTTTCAAGATTCGCCCCAATGGGGTTCAGATTAAAGTTACCAATTTTTACACTTTACGATGTGTTTTACAAATGTTCCATGAACCAAATCCAGGCTTGTTAGCTCATCTCTAATCTGGATAGGGTCGAAACAACTTTCAGCCACAGAACTCCACGCTTTTCCTATAATCCATAATATAGCGGAGTGTGGTTCTGTAGTCCTCAAAACTTATTAATAACAATATAATTGATAATCTTCACAAGCCAAGAAAGTTATCAGCTTACAAGATTTTTGCAAGGTCAACAGATATCAAAGAGATATAACAAAACACTTTCAATGGTATATTTAACAGAACAAAAGTGACCAAACTATAGATGATTGTTAGGATTTAGGCTATGGATCTCTTGTGTAGAGCTTAGTTGTGGCAAATTGCATGGTCCACTTTGACAGTTTTCTTAGCTAAGCAAAACGTTTTTATGACCAAGAGTATTTAAACTATTTGTTTTTTTCTTACGCACATACAAAGTTAGGTATAGTTAAATATCCTTTTGTTATGATTACTGTATGGTAATAACATTAATAAAGAGATCAAATCACTATGCTTTATTTTTCCTCACAAGTAGAAAATTAATATCCGTTATTAAAAAAAAAAAATAAGACAAAAGAATTTCCTTCTTTAAAAAAAGAGCCTGGTATTAGAGTCGGCTCAATCAATGATATCTAAGACAACATTATTAAATTGATGATCTTTTTACATTTATAACAGCTGGTTACATTTATAATATATAACACCAATATAACTTTTTCTTTTTAGCATTATTACATTTTCTGCTCCCCATTAGTGGACTAACCTGCCTGCTAGTTTGGAACAATGGGACCAATGAAAGATGATTTTTGCTTGGTTGTTATGGGTTTTTACACCTTCCATATTTCATTTTTGCATTATTAAATAAGAAAATGCACTTGTATAATAAGGTCTTTACCATAAATCTTAATAATCAATAATATTTCTTTAATCAATTTTACACCTTTCACGTTAGTTCTTTGTCTTAATAAATAAAATAACGTGCTCACGTAATAATGTCAAAACCCTAACCACTACAATCAATCCAGATTTATTTTTATCAGTTTAACACCTTAATCCGAAAATGTAAGATTACTCCTGGTTGGTTATTCTGAATTACTTTGCATTTTCCATTGCTCTCTAACAATAAATGTGTCAATGACCACAATGATTTTAAAATCCCCTTCTTGTTTCATCTTGAACTTCTTATTTACATCTAAACTCCAAGATATTGTACAAGAGGTGCATGCATTCTTACTTGAATCTTTGTGTATTTCTTCCAGATCTGTGCATAAACTCATCATGAAACTGTACCTTTGTACAGGAGTATTCTGTAAAACAGACCAGTTACTGCTGCTCTCTCCTTGTGCAGGGTATGTTGTATACAATCCCTCCTCTACTTTTCTGCAGGCAACCTGTACTGAGTGGGCCTGCTGGGTCCCTCCCACAGCTCTGCTCTCTGCACGGGTCATATATAGCAGAATGATTTTGTCAATGATACTTTTAAAATAAATAACTAGGTTTGCAAATGCATTTTGTGTCCGAACTTCAGCTATAATTATTTAAGAACTTTTTTTCAGATATAAGTCTGAGACTCTTCTTGGAAATCTTTTCACAAAATGTTAGTGTTTCTGTGAGGATCTGTGACTATGCAGGCAAAAGTGCATTTGTAAGGTTAGATACTGAAATTGAAAAGACAAATCTTGCAATCAAAGTTCCAATTCATCTCAAAAGTGTTCAACCAGGTTAAGGTCAGGGCCCTGTGCAGGTCACTAAAGTTCCTCCACACCAAACTTTTTATACCATGTTTTATAGATCCAGCTTTGTGCACAGGCACACAGTAATGGGTTTGCCACAAGGTTGGAAGTAGGGCTGTTTGGGCAATGAGCGACATGAATATTCAATGAAGTAGCTAAAAACATACGAACGCATCAAGTGGACATTAATGGTGAAATGCTCTGCCCATAGAATTCTAATGTTGGTTGACTAGTAATAATAATTAATAAATATAATTATTATTAGTCATACAGTAGGTGACCGCGATACTGTGTCAATCTCGCTCCCTTTCTCGGCGAGACTGACCACCTATGACCCCCGTCGCGGGAGCCAACGCCGAGCCGGCTCACCGCGATGGGAAAAAGCCGTCATAGAAGCGACAAGGATCCGACCTGGATTCCAGCCAATTCTAGCTGCAACGTTTGGTATGAATCATGAGAGGGGAACTCCACGGCATGGGTTCCCCCCCAGGGGCATACCAGGCCCTTAGGTCTGGTATGGATTGTAAGAAGAACCCCCTACGCCGAAAAATGATGTGGGGGTTCCCCCATGATCCATTCCAGACCAGTATCCAAGCACGCTGCCCGGCTGGTCAGGAAGGTAGTGGGTACAAGCAAGTGCCCCCCCGCTCCTGAGCCATACCAGGCCGCATGCCCTGCGGCCCTCCTACCCCAAAGTACCCTGTCCCCATGTTGATAAGGACAGGGCCTCTTCCCGACAACCCTGGCCGTTGGTTGTCGGGGTCTGCGGGCGGAGGGCTTATCGGAATCTGGGAGCCCCTTTAATATGGGGGCCCTCAGATACTGACCCCCCGCCCTAGGTGAATGAATATGGGGTACATCGTACCCCTACCCATTCACCTGGAGGCAAAGTGTCAATAGAATAAACACACAACACAGGGTTTTAAAATAATTTATAGTCAGTTCCGGGGTCTTCTCCGCTCTCCGGGGGTCTTCTCTACTCTCCGGGGTCCTCTTCCATCTTCCCTGCTCTCTGCTGTCGTCTTGGTGCTCCCGGTTCTTCTCCTGCTCGCTCTCCGGTGCCTTCTTTCGGGGGTGGCCGCCGCCATCTTCTTTTTAGCTCTCTTACTAGCGGCGGCGCAGCCCGATCTTCTTTGCCGTCTTCCGTCTTCTTCTTTTCTTCAGAAGTTGACGCAACGCTTCCTCCCACTGTAATGCCGGGTACGCGGCTTGCACCGATTTATATAGGCCTCCTACGATGTCACAGTCCCATCATGCTCCGGGTACCCACATGGGTCCCCATGTCCCCACGTCCCCACTCCCTTCCTGACCGGCTGGGCAGCGTGCTTGGGTACAGGTCTGGTATGGATCGTGGGGGAACCCCCATGCCGTTTTTTTTCGTCGTAGGGGGTTCTCCTTACAATACATACCAGACCTAAGGGCCTGGTATGCCCCTGGGGGGGAAACCTATGTCGGTTTTTTTATTTCAAATTTGGCATGGAGTTCCCCCCTCATGATTCATACCAGACGCCACGGCTAGAATTGGCAGGAATCCAAGTCGGATCCCCGTTGCTTCTATGACGTGCTCGCTGGAATGTGCAATGCCATCATGCTGGAAACACATTCTCGGCGACAGGTACTGTATAACATTAGAATTCTTCTATAGCTTGTAGGCGGAACATTCGACCGGAAATGTACAATTGCGGCATCGTATATATTTTTTTTTCAAAAATTCTGTCAAATCTTCTTCTTTTTTTTTTTTTAAAAAGATTCCATCAAATCTTTTTTTTTTTTTTTTAAAGATTCCGTTGAATCTTCTTAGAACATTTTTTTGGATTTTCTGACGAATGCATTTTTTTAATGAAAAACTAAATAAATAAAAACAAATTTTGGGAGTAACTAATTAAATGTATTTTTCGGATGAAAACAAAATTCCGAAACAAAATATTTCAGTGTGCACATGTCTAGTATTTATGTGAAATCTCCATAAACAAATGTCAAATATATTTTAGTTAGATGGAAATATGTTTAAACTATTGAGTGTCATGTTGGTGTTACTGAAATTTTTTTACAACTTCAAAGGTCCCACCCGCCTTCTTTGAATCCTCCAATCACACTGTGCACAATATACATTTGCCAGGTACAGTGACCAACTAGGGAGCAATGTCTTAGTCACAGTACAGAAAGGAGGGGGGATATAAAGCTCTTTCACCAAGCTGTTACCTCGCTTTGTGTTATATCACACAGCAGTCAGCATGACCAGACCTGAAGTCGAGAGGTAAACTAACTCCATACTTGAACTTTGTATTGTAAACATGGTTTTGTATGTAATTTGTAAATATCATATAGGTGAGAGGACTTATACTATACATTGTGTTGTAAAAACAGTTTAGTGTGTAATTTTTATAAATTATGTAACCCTATCAATAAGTGTGTATTGTGGGTGGAGCTACCTATTTTGTGTAGGAGCTCTCAGATCTAGCTGCGTATATGTAAATATGCCTACAATGATTGAAGTGAATGTACCTATACACAGGGCTTTTTTTCTGGGGGAACTTGGGGGAACTCAGTTTCACCACCTCTGGCTCAGACCCTTTGGTGCCTGCTCACCACAATCACTTGTAAACACAGAAGTCTGGTTTCTGTGTTTACAAGTGCCAGCTCTGCACTCTATGTGTAACCCCCCTGAACTCTGAACTCTGTATGTAGTGCAATTCTGGTATTAAATGCCCCTTTAAGACCCTTCTACTGTTTGTGAAATCTGAACGGGGTCGTGGTTGAGTTCCTGCACCTTTTTTCTGAGAAAAAAAGCTCTGCCTATACACATAACCTAGTTACCACCTGACAGTAAAATGTTCAAGTTGTAGAAGTAACAGAAACCCATAAATTGTATCAGTGGTTCAAATTGGTTCATAATATCATCCAAGGCCACAATTCTTAGGCTCTTGCTTCCTCTGTAATTACTTACATGGTCTGCTTAGTTCACTCTGAAAAGATGCACGTGTGGGGGAATGAACGTTTGATTAAAATCTTACATCTGACATTTTCAGTCTTTTTTCCCCAGTACATTATAATATATACATATATATATATATATATATATATATATATATATATATATTTATAGCTATGTGTGTGTAAATCCTATACATATATATATATATAAATCTGAATAATGATACCTAATCATATAATCTGCTTGCGCCGCCTTCCCAACATGCTTCACAACCTATGTAACTTCCTCAGGCCGCGTACACACGATCAAATCTGTCTGCTGGAAACGGTCTGCTAGACCGTCCCAGCAAACAGATTTGATCGTGTGTACGGGCGAGCCGACGGATTTGGCCACCCGACAGATTTCAAAGCATGCTTTGAAATCTATCGGGTGGGAACCCGTCCGCCTGACATGTCTGCTGGTTAGTACACTTACCAGCAGACATGTCGTCTCGCACCGGCGCCGAATGGATTCGGCGCATGCGCGGAAGTGTTTTACTTCCTGTTGCGGTGACGTGGCGGCGTCAACGTCACCGCCACGTCACCGACACGTCAGCGCGCTGTCTGCTGGCGGGGATTTTGGTTTGCTCGTGTGTACATGCGAGCAAACCAAAATCCAAAGAGACAGATTTGTTCAAATCGGTCGGACAGACCGTTTTAAACAAATCTATTGCCTCGTGTGTACGAGGCCTCAGAGTTTAGTCCTCTATTCTGCTGCTGTGCATTAGGTAAAACATTAGAGCAAAAAAAACAATGCAAACAATGCAAAGAACAATGCTTTGAGAATTCATTGTTGTGTATTACTATTTGTAAAAAGAAAAAAAATATATACAGTATATATATATACAGACCTCAAATTTTCCACTCGGTATAGCCCGCTGTTACAACTTGCATTGAAATTTCCTCCACTCTGCCCACAGCCCCGCCTCCTCCTCACGCCGCGCCTGTAATAGACAACACATCTCAGCATTGGACACACTTTCTGTCTATTACAGGCACGGGGTCAGGAAGAGGCGGGGCTTAGGCAGAGTGGAGGAAATTTCAATGTAAGTTGAAACAGCGTGCTGTACCGCTCTGCAATCCGTGGATCTCCCTCTTCCTCTATGCTCCCTGCCATCGGGGAGATCACTGGAAGAACGGCTCTCCTCATCACAGTTCAAAGTAAGAATTCAATTAGTAATACAATAAAAAATGTGCAGCCACCAACCAGCAGCCCCCTGGTACTTGTAGAACCCCCCCCCACCCCTGTGTGAATAGCTGTCTCCTCCCTGGTACTTGTAGCCCCCCCCCCACCCCTGTGTATATAGCTGTCTCCTCCCTGGTACTTGTAGCCCCCCCTACCCCTGTGTGTATAGCTGTCTCCTCCCTGGGACTTGTAGTCCCCCCCCCACCGCTGTGTGTATAGCTGTGTCTCCTCCCTGGTACTTGTAGTCCGCCCCACCCCTGTGTGTATAGCTGTCTCCTCCCTGGTACTTGTAGCCCCCCCCCCTCACCCTTGTGTGTATAGCTGTCTCCTCCCTGGTACTTGTAGTCCCCCCCACCCCTGTGTGTATAGCTGTCTCCTCCCTGGTACTTGTAGTCCCCCCCACCCCTGTGTGTATAGCTGTCTCCTCCCTGGTACTTGTAGTCCCCCCCACCCCTGTGTGTATAGCTGTCTCCTCCCTGGTACTTGTAGCCCCCACCCCTGTGTGTATAGCTGTGTCTCCTCCCTGGTACTTGTAGTCCCCCCCACCCCTGTGTGTATAGCTGTGTCTCCTCTCTGGTACTTGTAGTCCCCCCGCTGTGTATAGCTGTGTCTCTCCTCCCTGGTACCTGTAGTCCCCCCGCTGTGTATAGCTGTGTCTCTCCTTCCTGGTACCTGTAGTCCCACCTGTGTATATAGCTGTGTCTCCTCCCTGGTACTTGTAGTTCCCCCCGCTGTGTATAGCTGTGTGTCTCCTCCCTGGTACCTGTAGTAGTCCCCCCCGCTGTGTATAGCTGTGTCTCTCCTCCCTGGTACCTGTAGTCCCCCCCTGGTGTGTATAGCTGTGTCTCCTCTCTGGTACTTGTAGTCCCCCCGCTCTGTCTCTCCTCCCTGGTACCTGTAGTCCCCTCCCCCGTGTGTATAGCTGTGTGTATCCTCCCTGGTGCTTGTAATCCCCCCCGTGTGTATAGCTGTGTGTCTCCTCCCTGGTACTTGTAATCCCCCCCGGTGTGTATAGATGTGTGTGTGTCACCCTCCTCTCCCGGTGTCACCCTCCTCTCCCTCTAATCTCCTCCTCTCCGGCAATGGGGGCAAAGTGAATTGGCAAAGGGGGCAAAATGAATCTGTAATAGTGGGCACGGTGAGGCTGCAATGGTGGGCACGGTGAGGCTGTGCTGAGGGGAACTGATATAGTTGTTGTTAATATTTATTTTTGCAACTTATTTCTGCATAAAACATTTTACAAGATAATTTATGCGTGCGTAAATAGCGGGAGAATTGGGGGCGGGGTAGGAATTGGGTTGGGCAACTAGTGGCGAGTAAACCTTGAGGCCTGGCTAGTGGCTCAAGACTTGAAATTTTGAGCCCTGTTTATATATATATATATATATATATATATATATATTTAACCTTTAAATGCACAGTAATGTATTAACCCAGCCGTTACTAATGTACTATTTTTTTATTTTTATTTTCTGTAACATCAAGGGCTTTTGCAAAAACTGTCATTCTGCTAAAAACATTAACTTTTTTCACACAGAATTCCATGTACACTGACCTGTCATTCAACCCTTCTAGATGTTTTCCCTTGAAGCTCGTTGAGGTCATCCGTGGGGCAGTATAAAAAAGCTAATGGGTGTAGAAGGGCAGTCAGCATGAGCTATTTCAAATAAAGCTGAACATTCCAATGTAATGTTAAAACATAAAAAATAAAAAGATAACTGCATTGTTCCTTTTGAATTTTTACAGTGATACAGTTATATATATATATATATATATATATATATATATATATATATATATATATATATATATATAGAGATATATATATATATATATATATATATATATATATATATATATGTATGTATGTATGTGTGTGTGTGTGTGTGTGTATATATATATATATATATATATATATATATATATGTGTGTGTGTGTATATATATATATATATATATATATATACACCGGTATATATTTACAATATGCACAGCTTCTGTTATCTGTTACCAGTACAATATAAATAATAAACTAAATAATGAAATCTCTGAAAATTTTAGCAAAACAAGAGACAAATGCTTTTCGGGGGGAGCAGAGGAGGCGGATAACATCCCCAGTTTGAGGAATTTTGTAAGATAGAAATATAATCCCAATAGACACTGAGGGCCAGATTCACAGAGCCATTACGCCGGCGTTACACGAGATGCGCGGCGTAAGTCTAAATTTGCGCATGCGTTTCGATGCGCCGCATCCCCAAAACGAGATACGCAAGAAATCTACTTTTTTTGGACCGGCGTAATTTCGATAGACCGGCGTATCCGTCCGCGCAAAACTGCGCTAGACACACCATTAATTTGCTATTCAAATATACAAATGAGGGAGTTACGGGGATCCACAAAAGTAAGTTGGTGCAGTGCAGGCTACACGCTGTGCGCAACAGCTGCACGTCCTGTCTAAAATTAGACCATATAAAAGGTGGAATAAAATTAGACAATCCATCTACATGTCAGCTAAAGCAACACTGTTAGTGAGGAGCTGAGCAGTCACACTTGCTGGACAACAAACTTTATGCCAACATGCCAGGGCCATCCTTGCTCATAGCTATACTAATGACTTTAGATAAGCAAAGAAGGAGGAGGGCACGGAGGAGAGCACGGAGGAGGCCAAGAAGGAGGGCACGGGAGAGGATATACCGCACACACATAGACCTCTTTGGCATGAGTGATTCTGAGGTGTATCGCATCTTCAGATTCACCCCTGCTGCCATCATGGAATTAACCATAACCCTGCAGGATGACATCACCAGCCCAACACACCGCTCACATGCAGTGCAGCCACTGGTCAAGGTCCTGGCAACACTCCATTTCCTTGCCAGTGGCTCTTTTCAAAGAAC
The DNA here is from genome assembly GCA_029574335.1 of Rana kukunoris. Taxonomy (NCBI): domain Eukaryota; kingdom Metazoa; phylum Chordata; class Amphibia; order Anura; family Ranidae; genus Rana; species Rana kukunoris. The sequence goes on along the minus strand of CM056053.1, from coordinate 351,730,880 downwards.
AAGTGGAGTGGTGGCTGGGATGGCACAATCCTCCATGAGCAGATGTGTGCACCAGGTTATCCCTGCAATCCTCAGATGCATGGCCAACTAAATCATCAAACCAACCACTGAGGACCTGCGGCTGAAGGCAATGACAGATTTCTACAGAATTGCCAGATTCCCACGCACCGTTGGGGCCATTGATTGCACACATGTGGCACTCCAGCCCCCCCATGAGACAGAGCACATATACCGCAATCGGAAGCATTGGCATTCCATCAACGTACAGGTGATAGTCGATGCCCAAGGCCTCATATGGCACAGCCGTGCCAAACACCCCGGATCCAGCCATGACAGCTACATATACAATCAGAGCCCCATCCCAATGGAATTCGAACAGAACGTGTATGGGGACACCTGGCTGGTTGGTGAGTGACATGGGTGGCAGGCATGACTGTCCCCCCCATGATGCACACATCACAAGGGGCACATGCATGACTAACATCCTCCTGTCTTTTCCCTTACAGATGACTCTGCATATGCACTGGGACCCCATCTTATGACTCCTATCCGAAACCCCCAAACCCCAGGAGAGGAAAGATACAGTGAATCCTAAGCCCAAACACGTGCAGTGGTGGACCGCACCTTTTGGCCTCCTGAAGTCACGTTTCCGATGCCTGGATAAGTCTGGGGGGACCCTGTTGTATTCCCCAAACTTTGTGTGCCAGATCATCAGTGCATGTTGCATGCTGCACAACTTTGCAGTGAGAAAGGGCCTGCAGATTGACATACGTGATAACCTGACCCCTGAACCAGACAATCCCCCCCTAACCGAGGCTACCCCGAGGCAGCCAGGAGACAGCTCACATTAGGCATCTTTGCACGTTAAACACACACATTGATCATGGCACAATGAGAATGCATGCATGCACACCACTGTGGTCCCTAGCACAGACACATCACATCCTCATTAAATTGGATTAGCACAAGCCCACCAGCAATGCAACGCCACGGCTCCAATTATGTCACTGTACATTCATACACCATTCACACAGTCACACAGACCTGGGGATCACTTTTCCCTGGTCCTGGGGAACCCTTCTCCACCACAAATGAGGGTGACACCCCTTTTACGGCAGGAATGTCACCCCCACATTCCGAAATCATTCACAACACCAAAAAAAAAAATTGTCCAGCTCAAAACAAAAAATTTATAGGCATCAAAACCCCTCCCCCCCCCCCCAAAAAAAAAGTCCTGAAAAAAAAATCCAGAAAAAAAAAAGGGGGGAAACCAAATTACGCCTGGGACGCCCACGGCCATGTCCCTGGCTCCTCAGGGGAGACTCATGGGGAGGGGGGGTAATCCGGGGAAGGAGGAGCAGCCCCTGGTCTCTGCCTACCTGGCGGCCTGCCCTCCAAACGCCACGGCAATTCTGGTCAGGCCAGCACTTAGTGTTGCCGTATTGGCCTGGATAGCCTGGGTGAGGGCCCTCACATCCTGCCCAACGTCTGCTGTAGTAGTCTGCAGTTCGTTTAGGCAGTTTGTAAGAGCCAGGGAGTGGCAGTCCAGGTCCCCAAGCGTATCCTTTATGGAGGACAGGCTCTCCTCCATCCACACCAAAGTCTGGCTGACCTGTCCCAGATGGTGGGTCTGAAGGGCCTGGTTCCTTCTCAGATTGGCGGGCAGAACCTCGGCCACCCCCCTGGTCTTCTGGGACGACTTCCTGCCTCCAGCTGATGCTTGTGGCTGGGGAGAAGACGAGGCCCTTGGGAGGGGAGCCCTGTTGGGGGAGGAGTGGAAGGGGCTACCCCTTATGGAGGGCTGGCTGCTGCCAGCCAGAGGGGAAGACTCCTCCAAAAACAACAATCCACTGACTGACATGACATCCTCCTCCAACTCCTCCGAGGACTCCGGCCTTGTCTGGGGGTCCTCATCAGGCTGGTGTCCCGGGGATGGTGTAGTCAGGCCTGATGACCCAGCACCCTCCTGCACATCTGTGGATGACACAAAACATTCACAGGTTGGAGGATCCACACATTTGCCACACATTCCTTTCCCCCCCTCCCCCACACATGCTACACACCAGATAGGAAAAAAAAAACCTTACCTGTCATCACGGCCTCCTGACTGGAGTCATAGCCAGGCAGGCCCTTTACGTGTTGTCTATAAAAGGTGTGGGCCACCGCACGCTCCTCCACTGTCAGCCTAACAGGGCATGGTGGGCACCCTCCAGTGCCCCGGCATGGGCTGCCATTTTGGCCAGCTTCCCACGAACCACACGCCAGAGGTCATTGATTTTCTTTATGATCCCCTTGCGTGTCCGGGTCTCCCCCCCCCCATGCATTTACCTGGTCGGTAATGTTCTGCAAAATCTCCTTCTTCCTGGCCGGGGTGGTGTTGGCACTCTCCGGGCCGTGAAGGAAACGCCCATATTGGGTAAGGGCCCGGGCAATAATTTGTTTCTCCCCCAAAGAAAAATTGCTCTTCCGCTTCCTCTCAGTCATACTCATACAACAACTCTCGCCCAAACAATCACCAAAAATCACACACAAAAACAAGCAGGAAAAATCAAGCAACAAAACAAACAAACAAAATCTATCAACCAAAAAGTCTCACAACCAGTCACCAAAATACACTGTCAAATATATTCTACAAAACACTAGATCAAACAGTCAACAAATATCACAAAGACAAGTCACAACGCAACAAACAACAGAACAAAAGCACCTTTCTGTATAGGAAGGGATACAAAGGGATGTACTTTTGCAAAGGAAGGGTGTTTGTGTCTGTCTATTTATGCTGTCTGCTTAGTTCACTAAGTTGCCCGAGTCCACTTCCAATTTCACTGATTGCGCCGTTCCCGAGTTGTGAACATGCGCACAGAGGTGCTGACCATGGTCTGCTTCATGTGCGCATGCGCGATCCGGCCAGCCCTTCATTTGCATGGGGTCACGGCTCATTTCAATGAAACACGCCCACGTCCTTCACAATTTGAATTTCTCCGCCTTACGCCTCGGAATTTACGTTACACTGGCGCTAATTTCTGCGCAAATACTACGAGGATACGTTGATTGCGCCTCTACATTGCGCCAGTCTAACGTAAAGGAGGTGCACTACGCTGGTCAAAATATGCGCCAATGTACGTAAATCTGGCCCTGAATCCTTTTTAATTGTAAAGCAAATAATTACACAATAATAATGCCTTTGTTATTAGGTTGGAATCCCAAAGTTTTATAAAATGACGACGATAATTTATTCTAATGGAAGAGAATTAAGTCTCAGAATAAATAAATGAAGATCACCCAGGGAGGGTTAAAAAGATGGCAAGCTACATGCTTGCTATTTTATGGAAAGGCAGACTATTCAACCAAATTATCCAGTGGAATAATTACCAGGGGCACAAACTTTCTTACAATACAGCGCTTGCTCAACACATCTTAGACTTTTACTTGCATGTTATACTTTAAACTATACTGTATCTTTTATTTACACTCTTAAGCCCAGGTTCACACTGGGGTGCTGAAATGAAGCCGTGCAAGTTCAGCTGAACAGATGTCAATGTAAATCGCGGGCCGAAATCGCAAAAAAAAAATAGTACAGAAACTACTTTTTGAAATTAGTGTAGCGCCGCAGATGCGGCGTTGCACTGATTAGGATGGTACCATTGCCAGCAATTGCCCATAACAGCTGCTGATTATACATGCAATTTGATATTTACAGTGTGAACAAGGGCTAAAACAACTATTCACTGCTGCCACAATAACCCATGGGCTTTTTCTGCTTCTACTTGTAGGTGTAAACCATCCTGGCATTGACAAAACTCAAATTGGACCTCCATGAGCATTGAGAGTCAACTTCTAAAGAACCTGGGTGGAGCTAGGAATATTCTCCACTGGCATTGATCCTAGGTTGATCTTATCATCTATTTGGATTGTCCTTAATCTTTTCAGATGTAATTCAAGTACACTTTTTGTTCAAATATCAGAACTATACAATCCTTAATTTCTTTAGTATACACTATAAGGATCTCCCTTGTTTCCTTTATTTATTTTTCTTGAGTGGTTAAGCCCTTTTTTAAATTTTCCTAAGAGTAACAAACCACAAGTGTGGCCACTAAACCTGAAATGTATGTGTTTTATGTTAAAACACCCTGATTTTTTTTATACATTTCCCCAGTCCTTGATCAATAAAGACAAACATTTGACGAGAAAAACATTTTTTTTTACTTACCCCAAGTGCCCTGTTAATAGGTGGTGGCTCCTAATCTGCCACTTCCGTCTCTGCCACCTGTGCTCCTGGGAAATGTGAGTCATCATTTCCCAAGAGTCAGTTGGCAGGAGTGGGCCAAACAATCTTGTTATCTCCCAACAGGAAATGATACAATTTAAGGCGGATCTCTCTATCTATCTAGGTTACCATAACAACAGGGCGGGACCTTCCTCTGTTGCCACCCGCTTTTATGGCAACTTGATAAACAATCAGTGCTACAGCGAGATCAAAAGGTGCCTGCATGCACCTCTCAATATGTTATCCAGGAAGAGGTTGCGAGTGGGCTTCATATGCCCACACTCATCGTGGAAACAGCCAGAAGAGGATCAGATAAATTGAAAGTAAAAAAAAAATAGGATCACTATTGACTAGCATATACACATATACTGTAGTTTATGTGTATTATTAATGCAGTGGGATGCCTGTAAAATTGCCTGTGGTATTTGATCACTGCGGACCAGTTTTAGCGGACATGTTTGATCGTGTGTACGCGGCCTTAAAGTTAGGGTGCGTGTTATATACCGGGGCGTGTTATACAAAAATAAATACGGTAACTAAAAAATGAAACCTATTGTTTTGTGTTGTCCATATTTTTACAAGCCTTGTTGGCACTATAGCTAATTTGTATCTGTTAATAGTGTTGTGCACTTTAACATGCATGAAATAATTGTATTGACTCCTTTGGAAAAGTGCAGTGCTGGATTTTTTAGATTTCCTGATACAAAAGGCATTGCTGTAACCTGTATGTCAAAAAAAGCATTAATGGTTCATGTAATTATTCACTCACGTAATTGGCTTTTAGCTATTTATATTCCATAGTACAGTATGAAATGTCATACTGAAAGGTTCCATTCTCTTCAGTAAAAAAACAGGGGTCTATGATCTGGCAGTTTGGATAAGTCTTTAATGTATTGTATGTAAAAAGGTAGAGGTTTTACAAAGCAATTGTGTGTTTTAAAAGTTATAGGTAATACATATAAAATAAAAATGCAGGAATATTCCCTAAGGCCTGCCAATATGGTGCAAAGTGACCGTGCATTTCTAATGCCCCCAGTTATACACACCATAGCAAAGCTCATTTGTGATTCCTGCAATATAGCTTGCAGTAATTCACCCCTTTACTTAACATTTGCAGTCATGTGATACATCTATATGTAGAGGAAATAATCTGTATACTTCCAAGAGCTGCTGTTAAATTGTTCCCTGGATTGTATGATCCAATAGGGGAAAATGTATTAGGGGTTGTCTGTTTTAGCAGTGATGATTGCATTTACACAATGCTATTGCAATATTTTTTCTTTATTAATGTTTTAATTTATTGAAAAAAATTGATATTATTTTTCATATCAAACAATATCTCACAAATTTTATGAGTGCCTAGCAAAATATAAAATATTGTTATAATCCAGCGATTAATTGTAAAATAATTAAAACATAATTTATATGTTTTTTAGAGTTTTAGAAAAACATGAGGAAGTGGTGTTGGGGACCTATGAAACGTGTTTGTGATTTATTATATTGCTTCCTGCAACCAGACCCCAGTTTACATTAGACATGTGCGCACTGAATTTTTTTGTTTTGGAATTTCGGTTTTCTTCCAAAAAAATACATTTATTTAGTTACTCCCAAAGTTGTGTTTTATTTATTTTGTTTCATTAAAAAATCTGAATTAATTACGGTAAAATCTGTCAATTAAAGGCTTATGATGTCTGTCGGATGTTCTAAGAAGTTTTGACGAAGCAGCTAAACTGTGCGAAGCCGCAATCGTACATTTCCAGTCAAATTCCCATGCCCTCAATAGTAGAATTCTAATGTTGTTTGACTAGTAATAAATTGAGATTTTCCTAGCTTGTGACGGAAAATATTAGTTATATGAAGACAGGAGGTGAGTATCTTGCATTAAACTTTCTTTATTAATGCCCATAACAGAATTCCAGTATTCAATACTTCAAGAATAAACAAAAGAAAAAAAACTCTATACTACATATCCCAGAATCCTTAGGGTCAGTAACCCCTCCCATCTAATGACCCTATATATGGCTTGCTTGCTATTAGATCCTCCTCTTTCTGTATGCGATTCCACCGTGTATAACTCTGGCTGCTGGAATAAAAGTCCAACCTCCTGCGTCGGCAGCCAGCTGGCGTAACTCCCAAGCACAAGAACCATTGGGGCCAAAAGCAGTACGTCCTAACTAGGACCGGCGAACCTTGACGTAGAACCCTGGCAACAGACGACTCTTCAACCGAACACGCTCCAACCGGAAGCATAAACGAAACTTCGATCCAACAGGGATCCTGAGGTGAATTGTGTCAAACACCGACGAGAGCTAGGTGTGGAGCTTCAATATCCTGAAACGGTAAAGAATATTCGTGATAGGGTGGGCAGGGTGGGAAGATACTCGCCTCCTGTCTTCATATAACTAATATTTTCCGTCACAAGCTAGGAAAATCTCAATTTATATTTCAGACAGGAGGCTCATATCTTGCATGTTTAAAGCAGTAGTCATACATCATGTAAAACAAAATCATAGCACATAACCACAAGCATGTATGCATATATATATACTCAGGCTCCCAGAACAGTCGAAGTAAGACATAGACAGTGCAATGTACCACAGTTAAGAGGTCAGGACAGATAGAGATACGTGTTTCTACGGTCTGAAGTAAAATTCGCGAAAAGTTGACTCAGATGACCAGTCTGCTGCCAATAGAAGGTCTGATAGAGAACCCCCTGCGGAAACCACCTTAGTGGCCATCGCCCCCCTGATCGAGTGTGCGCCGAAGAGGGATACGTCAACCCCCACCATCTCCAAGACAAGACGTACCCACCTAGCCAAAGTGGCAGAAGTCACCGGATGGTGTGGATGCACATATGAGATTAGCAACTGTGAGAAGTTTAGGGAACGTAGAGATGCCATGCAGGTTTCGTATGCTTGTAGACATCGAACGACGCATAATCGTGGATGTGCCTGAAAGAATGGGTAGAAAACCGAGTGTAAATGGGTTTTGGTCCTGCGTACTACAGAGAATCGAACCCCTTCCGGTGAAAATTGTCGCCTGGAAACATCCATGGCTCTCACGTTCGAGATACGTTTGATAGAGACTAAGCATAATAGCGTGGTAAGCTTTAGGGATAAGAGCCTTAGGGTGAGGAGGTCATTGTTCTCCCATGAAGAGAACAATTGAAGGACCTTGGAGACGTCCCAAGTTGAGGAGTAGCGAGGACGAGGAGGATGATTGAATTTTGCACCATGGAGTAAGCGACATACCAAAGGATGCTTTCCTACGGGCAAGGAATCGACCGGGCAGTGGTATGCCAAAATGGCGGATCTATAGACATTAAGGGAGCTATATGCTTTGCCCGAAGCGTAAGACTCCGCCAAGTAATTTACAACCGAGGAGACAGGAGCCTGAATGGGATCAATTTGTCGTTGATCACACCAACGAGCCCATAACCCCCAGGCAGATCGATATGCCGATCTAGTCCCTGGGGCCCAGGCCAAGGTGAGGAGGTCTCTAGCTGATTCTGAAAGTTCCGCACCAGGTTCTGGCATCCCGAGATTAACCATGCGAGGAGGGGTAGTCTGCCTTCCAGAAGCAAAGGATGTGGACCCTTGGTAGGATTGGTCAGGAGATGTGTCGAGTGGGGAAGGAGCCTGGGGTAGTCGATCGACATCCCCAAGGTCAGAGGGAACCAAGGTTGGGTTGGCCACCAAGGAGTGATCAGAACCACCATCGCTCGCAGGTTGACTACATGAAGTAGTAGTCTGGTGATCATTGAGAAAGGAGGAAAAGCGTAATGTAAGCCGTCGGGCCACAATTGAAGAAATGCGTCTACCACTACAGCTTCCGGGTCCGGTCTCCAACTGTAAAAACGCGGCAGTTGCCGATTGAGTCTTGAAGCAAAGAGGTCCGTATATAGTGGACCCCAAAGGTCGTGTATCGCCAGGAACACCGATCTGTCTAATGTCCAATCGCTGGAATCGGACAGATAGCGGGAATTCCAATCTGCCACGCAGTTGGACACTCCCGGAATGTATTCCGCTACTGGGGTAATGTTGCGTGACAGGCAGAAGTTCCAAAGGTCGGATGCAATGTCCGCCAGCAGTTTGGATTTTGTGCCTCCTAAACGATTGATATATTGCACTGCCGCTACATTGTCCAAGCGCAAGAGCGCGCAACACTCGGACCTCTGCGAGAGAAAACTCTTGACAGCGAAGAGTGCCGACAGGAGTTCCAACGCATTGATATGGAGGGAGGACTCTTCTACGGACCACGTCCCTCCTGTGGAGTCCGGGCCGCAACGAGCTCCCCAGCCTAGGCGACTCGCATCCGATTCCAGGATTATGTCCAGCCGAGAGTTGAAGATTGTCTTGCCGTTCCATTTTACGACGTATTGAAGCCACCATCGCAGTTCCACCTCCGATTCCGAACAAAGGGTGATTTTGTCCGAGTACCGAAGACCTTGACGCAAGTGGAGGGCTTTGAGGCGCTGAAGGGCCCGGTAGTGTAGTGGAGCAGGGAAAATAGCCTGAATGGAGGCCGATAATAGTCCGACTATGCGTGACAGAAGTCTTAGCGATATTTGTCTTTTGCGCAAAACCGCTCTGATTTCTTTCCGGATCAAGGCCATTTTTTGTTGGGGTAAGCGTAGAACCGCTTGGCTGGTGTCCACCGAAAACCCCAAAAACTCCATCTCTTGGGCTGGAGAGAGTACGGATTTCTTGCGGTTGATGAGAAAACCTAGGCCCTCCAGGAGTGATGTCGCCCAACGTTTGTGTAGCTCGGCTTGAGACCTCGAGCGAGCCATAATGAGGAGGTCGTCTAGATAGATTATCAGGCGTACTCCACTGCGACGCAATGTGGCTATTACCGGTTTCATTATTTTGGTAAAGCACCAAGGGGCTGATGAAAGGCCGAAGGATAGGCAAGTAAACTGCCACGTATGGCCCTTCCATCGGAATCTCAGATACTTTTGGGAGGATTGGTGTATTGGTATCGTTAGATACGCATCTTTGAGATCTATCTTTACTAGCCAATCTCCCTGAACTAGAAGGTCTCTTAGCATGTGTATACCTTCCATCTTGAAGTGATGGTAAGTCACGTACTGGTTCAGATCTTTTAGATTTATTACCGGACGGTAGCCCCCATCTTTCTTCTTCATCAAGAAGAGGTTGTTTATGAACCCTGGTGACAAGGGGTCTACCTCTATGACAGCATGCTTTAAGATTAGTTCCTGTAGCTCTATGTCTATGAGGTGTACATTTTGTTCCGAGAAGTGAATGGGATGCGGAGTTACCGACATGATCGGTTGCGCCATGAAATCTATGCGATAGCCCTGAACTGCGGACAGGATCCAATCGTCTGCAGTAATCGTGTACCAGGCATGGGTGAAATGTCTCAGTCTGCCCCCTACCGGTATATGAGTATGGCATGTCTGTGAAACACTCACCGATAGAAGGTCGGGATCTCGGGAAGTCTCTGCCGCCTCAACCCCTCCATGGACGTCCTCTAGGAGGGAAGAAGGGAGCCGGTTGCGCCATTGGTGCTGAGTACTGCTGTTGCATGGGCGTGTAGACCTGAGTGGGTACCCTAGGATAGGCCCTATAGTAATTGGCACGGCCGGCAGATCGGCCTCTACCTCTGCTGGCCCTGGTAAAAACTCTAGGACCAGAACCCGACTTCTTCAGGGAAGTTTGGGCTTTGTCCAGGCTGTTGAACAGGCCTACAAATTTGTTGATGTTCTTCATCAGATCCTCTCAAAATAGGAGGCCTTCTGCTGAGGGACCTGGTTCAGACTCCGCTAGATGAGAGAGTTGTGGATCGAGTCTCATCAAAATGGACCTGCGTCGTTCAATAGCGCAGGTCGTGTTGGCCGAGCCTAATAGGCATATGGCCCGTTGGGCCCAACCTCGCAACTGTATTAAATCCACCGGTTCATCAGCGGTGGCTGCTTGTTCAGACAAGTTTAAAATCTTGGTTAGGGGGCCTAAAAGATCTAAGACTCGATCCTGGATCGTCTTAAAAGAGCGCTCAATGCCCTTTTTAGCATATTTGCCCGATTTCGTCAGGTATTTAAGGAGTATCGGGTCAATCTCGGGCGTAACAGCCACCTTATTAGGAATGAACGGTCTGGGGCATTCTGGCCTCAGCTTGTTCCTGTTTGTCCTGTCTAGGATCCTCCGTACCCAGTGTTCCACATTTTGTGACACTTGTGGGAGTGGAGCCCAGTCACCGGATCTGGGATGTGTAATATGTTCTGGGTTAAAAAATGGCTCCCCTAGGGAGTCCAAAATAGTCTCCGATGGCAATTCTGTATTGGCTTCCTCCTCAGTAGCCATATGCCCAGCCTCCTCTATTTCCGAGTCAGGATCATCTGATGTAAGAATCAGTGATCCGTCGGGTGAATCCTCGTTTGAATCATCATTAAGCGAATCCGGTTTAACCCGGCGGGCAGAGAGGAATTTCTTACGGGGGATCTCCTTGGTTGTCAAGGGTCGTTTACTGTTTGGATGGCTGGGTCGGCAGGCCGAGGATGGTCCTGCCTCATGCATTAATTTTACTTCCCCTGCAGGGGAGTCGATATGGGCAGATAGGTGTTTGGTCTTGCAAGAGACTTTACCCACTTTCACCGCCTCAGGTTGAAGCGAGGGGTTGGTGACAGTAGATGCCAAGGCTGCCTGAATAGAAATACTTATTAGTTCTTGAATTTGGGCAGCTGTAAGCATCTGTGGAGTCTCAGGGAGCTCTGCCTCATAAGGTGCTTGGATCCTGGATCCTTCTGCCATTCTACTGAGTACTATTAGGCAAGAACAGACCACTTCCTACTGTATATAGTGCTCCGTTAGGTGAAGTTGCCAGATCAAACTCACTAACTCTAGGAGTGTAGCGTGTGTGTGTATCACCGCACTGCAGCAGCAGCAGCTCCTCCGTCTTCCCCACCGTTCAGCCGCCGTCTGGTGCTGCGGTGAGGAAGGCGGTGTTCCAATCCTGCACACGGTCGTGTCCCCGTGATGTCACTGGCGTGAAGTGATTGGCCAAGAACACAGAGGAGAGGCGGAGGAGAGGCGGAGGAGGGAGAGCGCCTTTAGCCGGCATGCCCCCTCCCTCGCCGAGGGCGCGAACCGCTCCCGAGGGAGAGAAATGCGCTCAGGTTAGAGGAAAAAGGATGGGAGGAAGGAAGGAGGGAAAGCGCAATAATCAAAGCGCAGCCAAGAACACACAGGCTATAAGAGTGTTGTACAGACAAAACGAATACACAGGATATGTCTCCCTGAACACACAATCTATAACAATGTTTGACAAACAAAACGGAACACAGAGCAAATACTTATCTGACGCTATGAGCAGAAAGAAAGAGGAGGATCTAATAGCAAGCAAGCCATATATAGGGTCATTGGATGGGATATGTAGTATAGAGTTTTTTTTCTTTTGTTTATTCTTGAAGTATTGAATACTGGAATTCTGCTATGGGCATTAATAAAGAAAGTTTAATGCAAGATGCCTCCTGTCTGAAATATAATTATAATTATTAATGATATTACTAGTCAAACAACATTAGAATTCTACTATAGCCTATGGGTGGAGCATTTGATCAAAAATGTCCACTCGCGGTGATCGTATATTTTTAGCTGCTTCATCGAATATTCATGTTGGACGGTATTACCGCAGGTTCGATAGACACAGATCGCTATTGTCACCGTGATGTCGAATCTTCTATCTATCTATATCGAACTGTTGTCATAACAATATGAAAATATAATGGATACGAAAATAAAGCATTTTATTATTTTGGATCTTTCGTATTTTGGATTCTGTGCGTTTGTTAACGTTTGGTTAAAATGATCACGTAAATCCCTGATTTTCAACGAAAATGCATTTGGATGATAACAAATGCACATGTCTAGTTCACATCAAGAATTAAATGTATGTTAAATTGAGGGGGATAAATAATGATTCACTGTGAAACATACTGTATATAAAGGATTTTCACGTATTCTCTTTATGTCTGTATATTCCAAGTTCAGGTATTGTCATGAAAAATTTAATATGTTTTAATAATTTTACAATAAATAGCCACAGTGCCAATCCTGACCACCCTGGGGCCCTAAGCAAAATGACATGGCGCATTAAAATGAGAAGCGGGGGGGTGCTGACGACATGTCACATTAAAGAAAGTTGAGAAGCGGGGAGAAGGGGTGTTCTGCTGTCGTAAATGACTCAGCCAGCGAGTTTAGAAGCTGGGTGAGGGGGCGAAAATGACTTCTCACCAGATGGGGCCTCTAGTAATTTGGGTGCCCTTTGCAGCTTTGTGGGGCCCTAAGCGGCTTGCATAGTGAGCCTATAGCGAGGATTGGCCCTGAATAGCCAATCCTGGCATTAGAGATATGTTAAGTTCTTTATTTTTCATATATTGAATTGTTGTAAGCTTGAATGGTAGTATCTTAAAAAGTTCCTTATGGTCCATATGAGACTTGTTAGAATACATTAGTTCTGCTTGGGATGTGATGCTGCCTGTTGCTAAAAGATTCCCTTCATGAGTTAGGCCTCATGCACATGGAGCACAAGAAAAAACAAGCTGCAAAGCCACTACCAACACTAGGAAAAAGCGGCTATAAAAAAACATGCTTTTAGTAGCTTTTTGCATTGTTCTTAATGCGTGACTAGCTGAGCTAGCTTCTAGCAGCGTTTCTCTGCCTCTATTCAAAATCAATGGTTCCCTATGGGAGTCCATTGATTTAAATAGAAGTCGAACCAGAAGTCGGATCATGATGATCCATCTTGGGACGCGGCTTGTGTACTTAAGATCTTGAAGGGGAAACCCTCTGCCAAAATAAAAAAAAATGGAGTGGGGTTCCCCCCAAGATGATACCAGACCCTTCGGTCTGGTATGGATTTTAGGGGGAATCCCTGTGCCAAAAAAATTGCGTGGGGACCCCCCAAGATCCATACCAGACCCTTATCAGAGAATGCGGCCCGGCAGGTCAGGAAAGGGGGGGTACGAGCCTGTGTCCCCCACACCAAAACACCTTGTCCCCTTGTTGATGGGGATATGCTTCATAAATCTTACAATTCATGAATCATGCTTACAGTATCTGAATTTCTAAATTTGCAAGATTCTCTACAAATCAGACAGATATACAAGCATATATTCAGAATGAAAATGATAAATCAGCATTTCTCTTGATTTTTTTCATCTCTAATTCCCTTTGATAGTGCAGCAGTTGGCAGAAGTTCCAAACAATCTACAGACTCCAATATGTGCCTCTTTGTTTCTAATGGTTCTCTCTATAAACAGCTTGAACTTCAGACGCATGTGATATAAAGGTTTTAGTTTATTCCCTCTGCAGCTGTGAATAACGCAAGGACACTACCACCTTGTACAGCAATGCATCAGAAAATGTAAAACATAAACATGACTAACTCCCACTGGACTTTACTCACCACACCAGTTTATGTTATCATCTACTAGAGTGAACAAGTGAAGGCATTCCTTAACAAGCAAGTTTAATTTGGTGTTTGAATTTTATACAATCAGCAGCTCAGTACAATATGTTTTTTTTTTTTTTTTTTCACAATAAGTGCATCAAAACACGTTTGCTAATGAAAACCCATTCATCACATAAAATAATTGGATTCATCGCAACTGCAGTTTTTACTTAAACATTTGCAAATAGAGCTGTTAATAAATTAAAAGAACAACCTAAAATAGGATTATCATCTTTTTTGTTACTAATTATGTCCATATGGCTTAAAGAGTAATTTCTTATAATGAAATAATATTATGTTAGGAAACAGGGACACATGTAATTAGTGAAATGTTACTACTTTAAAGAAGCAATGTCTAGAGTGCTAGGATATAGAATAGCCACTTTCCACCGAATGTATGCACATCGCTTCCTGATGACGTAAGATACAAAAAGTATGTTGAGGCGCAACCTGGTCACGCACAGTCACGTCCTTCCGGTCCAGCTGGTTCCTGGTGGTGGAACGCACGCCAGATCTCCAGCGACGGGGGGCATCTCTCCTACTGTTACACGCACAGCAGCCTCAGTGCCGAGATACAGGCTCCACTTTTAGTAAGGAGCCATTTGGCAGTTTTTTTTTTTTTTTTTTGCAAGATATGTTTATTGAAAGTTTTAACGAAACAGGTAAGAAGTAAGATACATGTACGGTAGTTTTCAATACAGTAGTGTGCAGAACATAGCGGGAACAATAAACAAACAAACATGAAGGAACAGAATGCATGGTGGTCGTTCATTAATGTTTACCTTCAATAAATTCAGCCACCAATAGCCAGAAAAAAAAAAAAAAACGTTGAAGAGTAGTACTACCTTCGAACTAGAATATGAGTCTGGGGGCAGAATGAAAAGTATAGGAAAATGGGAGGGGGAAGAGGGAGGGGAGAGAGGGGGATGTTAGAAAAAATTAAATAAAAATAGGGGGAGAGGATGGGAGGGGAGAAACAGTGATGAGAAGAGAAAAGGGGAGAAAAGAGAGAGCACTGTGTATATCTATATTGACAAGTTAGGCCTCGTACACAGGAGGGGATATGTCCGCTAAAAAACGGTCCGATGGACCGTTTCAGCAGACATCTCCGCTCGTGTGTATGGGCTAGCGGACAGATTTCTCCACCCGACAGATTTCAAAGCATGCTTTGAAATCCATCCGGTGGAATCTGTCCGCCCGACATGTCTGCTGGTTAGTACACTTACCAGCAGACATGTCGTCCCCCACCGCCGCCGCACCGCCGCCGAATGGATTCGGCGCATGCGCGGAAGTGTTTAACTTCCTGGTGCGGTGACGTGGCGGTGACGTGGTGGCGTCAACGTCACCGCCGCGTCACCGCGCCTTCCGGCGGCGGGGAATTTGATCCGATGGTGTGTACACGCCATCGGATCAAACTCCCGATCGGACATATCCGATGGAAATGGTCCGCGGACCGTTTTCATCGGATATGTCCGATCGTGTGTACGAGGCCTTAAGGTTTAGGCATTGCATACCATTGCATCCATGGATGCCATAGGTTTTGCAGTTTGGCGTGTGAGGGTTTACCCCTGGAGAGCAAGGATTCATATATATAGTGGTTTTGCACTAGTGCCAGAATTTCTGTGGTGCTAGGAATTTCCGTTGTTCTCCATTTTCTAGTTATCAGGAGCTTGGTTGCCAATAGTACATGGGTAGTGACGAGTCTAAGTTTGGGTGGAATCAGTTCCAAGGTGAGGTGTAGAATACTGAGTTGAGGAGTTAGTGTGATGGGGTATTGTAGTATACATTGCAATATTTTTTCAATTTCTGTCCACAGTTGCCTTATAGGCGGGCAAGACCACATAATGTGAAGGAGGGTGCCAGTGCATTTGCAGTCCTTCCAGCAATAAGGTGTTGAAAGTGTTTGAAATTTAGCTAGCCGATGGGGAGTTAAGTACCACCTCATCATGATTTTATGAGATAGTTCCCATAAAGAAGTACAATTAGTATTTTTGTAAACTATTCGTATGGCCAATTGCCATTGTTGGTCCGTGAAGTGGGTTTGTAGATCCTGTTCCCAGTCGAGAAAGGGTTTAGATTTGTAAAATTATGTCTTTTCTTGCAATAAAGAGTAAAAGAGAGAAGTCCCTTTACAAGTGGTGGTGTCTGTGAAAAGGAAATTCCATAATTTAATAGGTAGCTTGCTATCTAAAGGAGGGAGTGCTTCTAGACTCCGTCGTATTCTATAATACCTAAAATAGTCTTTGGTTGGGGCATCACATTCTCTCTGGATGAGGGAGAATGGTTTGCTTGTTACCTTAGATCTGAGTGTTTCTAGATGGGTTGTCTGTTGGGCCAGCCAGGCAGGTATGGTCAAGTCAGGGGATAGGTAGTGAAGTGGCAGTTTTGTTTTTAAACCCTATCTTAATAAACCAGAATTATACTATTGCGGTCCTTCCTCTCTTTTCATCCTATATCCCATGGTCTGATAGTGGAATATGATCGGTTGATAAGGAGTCCCTGATTGGCATGGAACAATACACTCTGGGCCAGATTCTCAGAGGCGCTACGACGAGGTATCTCAGATACCCCATCGTATCGCCGTTTTTTTCCCCGGGTATCTATGCGAGTGATTCCTAGAATCACTTAGGCATAGATACGGGTGATGATCCGACAAGTGTAATACAATTACACTTGCGGATCGTAGATGTAATGACAACTCCGGCCACTAGGTGGCCTTTACGTTGTTTTCTCATTTGCCTATGCAAATGAGGCTACTACTCCAATTCCCGAACGCTTTTACGCCGCCCCATCGTCGTTTACGTCGTTTTCGTACGCGTAAGGTTACCCCTGCTAATATGTGGAGTAACCTTACGCAGTGCCGTCGGATGCCATGTTATGTATGGTGTCGGGTCAGCGTCGGCTTTTTCTGTCGGTTACGTCGTTTTACTAAGTCGTTCGTGAATAGGGCATTGCGTAAGTGACGATCATGTCATTTTGACGTCGGTTTCAACGGCGCTTTCCGACGTGAGCTGGAGCATGCACACTGGGCTTTTTCCCCGGCCGGCGCATGCGCAGTTCGATCGACGCAGGGGCGCGCTTAATTTAAATACAAGCCGCCCCCTTTGAATTACGCGGCCTTATGCTGGGCCATTTACACTACGCCTGGAGAATACAGCACTTGCTCTGTTGCGGCGGCGTAGTGTAAATGGCTTACGCTACGCCAGCCAAAATGTATGAGAATCTGGCCCTTTGTGTGTAAAAGCTGTAATTGACCTCTTTCTAACCAAAAGGGTCAACAACTGTTGGTAAAGTGCCATCCATATTCTGAGCACATCGGGTAATTCCTTTTGTAGCGGGTGAAGGTGGACACTTTACACATTGGATTTGCAGCACGCAATAAATATACTTATTGCTACTACCAAGGACTTTTGAATAGGGACTGGTGGAACCGTCAGATTATTGCACTTTATTGTTCACCAAATGTTGAATTTATGCATGGACTTATATTCACTTGTTTGTGACTATTGTAAGTCACCACATATTTAATATATGTAATATACACTGTATGTATGGTATAGCTTAATTACCGTTTTTTTATTTACTCTGGCGCCCCCTACCCTCTATTTTTTCACAATTTATCTGTTATTTAGAGTGGGCGGTCGACTCCTCAGGGACAACAACTGATGCAGCTAAAAGCCTCTCAGCTGTTATCCCGGAGGATCGAGAGGGGACGTCTCCCCTCCTGCCACCTTCCGCCACTCTTCCCAGGCCTCCTGTCCCACCGGGGACGACCCAATGTGAGAACTGGCACTTCAATCGGCTAGAGTAAGACTGGACGAAGCCGGAAATGGCATCATTCCACTCTTCTTCATGTAAACACGGAAGTGACGTCACAAAGTCACTTCTGGTTAACTCGGCTGCCGTGGGGGCGTTTAAAAGTGATCTTTTTTTTTTTTAAAGTGAAAATGTAAAAAAAAAAATACAAAAAATGTAAAGCGCTCACGTCCTCATGAGTTTGCGCATCAAAGAAAACGCATGCATAAGTGGCATCCGCATATGTAAACGGTGTTCAAATCACACATATAAAATTTCTCTGCGATCGTCAGAGTGAGAGAAATAATTCTAGTACTAGATCTCCTCTGTAACTGTAACCTGATAAACGTTATGGAGATTTTTAGGTACCATAGTTTGTCGCCATTTCACGAGTGTGCGCAATTATAAAGCATGGCATGTTAGGTATCTATTTACTCGGCGTAACATCATCTTTCATATTATACAAAAACATTGGGCTAACTTTAAAGTTTCATTTATTTTCATGAAAGTGTATTTTTTCCTAACAAAATTGCGTTTAAAAGACTGCTGCGCAAATACAGTGTGACAAAATATTACAATGATCGTCATTTTATTCTCTATCATCTTTGCTAAAAATATATATGTTTGGGGTTCTAATTATTATTCTAGCAAAAAAATATGGGGCCAGATCCACAAAGCACTGATGCCTGCGCATCTCGATATGCGCCGGCGTATCTATGCGCCATATCCCCAAAACAAGATACGCCTGAAAATCAGATTTTTCCATCCGACGTAAAAAGATTACACCGGCGCATCGTAAGCGCAAAATAGCGCTTGACACACCATTGATTTGCTATGCAAATATGCAAATGAGGGAGATACGGCGGTCCACAAAAGTACGTTTGTGCGGCGCAGGCTACGCCCTGTGCGCATCAGCTGCACGTCCGGTCTAAAGTTAGTCCTTATAAAAGACAGTGAGACAGAGCACATATACCGCAATCGGAAGCACTGGCATTCCATCAACGTACAGGTGATAGTCGATGCCCAAGGCCTTATATGGCACGTCAAACACCCCGGATCCAGCCATGACAGCTACATATACAATCAGAGCCCCATCCCAATGGAATTTGAACAAAACGTGTATGGGGACAGCTGGCTGGTTGGTGAGTGACATGGGAGTCAGGCATGTCTGCCCCCCACATGATGCAGAAATCACAAGGGGCACACACACTACTAACATCCCCATGTCTTTTCCCTTCCAGGTGACTCTGCATATGCACTGGGACCCCATCTCATGACTCCTTTCTGGAACCCCCAAACCCCAGGAGAGGAAAGATACAATGATGCACACGCAGGTACCCGTGCAGTGGTGGAACGCACCTTTGACCTCCTGAAGTCACGTTTCCGATGCCTGGATAAGTCTAGGGGTACCCTGTTGCACTCCCCAAACTTTGTGTGCCAGATCATCGGTGCAAGTTGCATGCTGCACAACTTTGCAGTGAGAAAGGGCCTGGAGATTGAACTACGTGATGACCTAACCCCCGAACCAGACAATCCCCCCCTAACCGAGGGTCCCCCGTCTTCTGAGGGAAGAGCAGCCAGGAGCCAGCTCGCATTAGGCATCTTTGCACGTTAAACACACACATTAATCATGGCACAATGAGAATGCATGCATGCACACCACTGTGGTCCCTAGCACACACACCCCACATCCTCATCAAATTGGATTGGCACAAGCCCACCATGCAGGACTTGTGAGCAGCAACACTGTGCCAAGGCTCCAATTATGTCACTGTACAATTATACACCATTCACACGGACCTGGGGATCACTTCTCCCTGGTCCTGGGGATCCCTTCTCCACCACAACCGAGGGTAACACCCCTTTTCCGGCAGGAATGTCACCCCCACAATCAAACATCATTCACAAAAAGAAAACAAATCAGAATCACAGAAAAAAAATGACACAGAAAAAAAAAGACACAAACCTAACGCCGCTGGCGTGACCCACGACTGGGCCGGCCACGGCCGTGGCCCCGGCTTCTCAGGCGAGACTCATGGGGGGGAAATCAGGGGAAGGAGGAGCATCCCCTGGTCCCTGCCCACCTAGCGGCATGCCCTCCAAGGCCACGGCAATTCTGGTCAGGCCATCATTGAGGGTTGCCATATTGGTCTGGACAGCCTGGGTGAGGGCCCACACATCCTGACCAACGCCTGCTGTGGTAGTCTGCAGTTCGTTTAGGCAGTTTATAAGAGCCAGGGAGTTGCAGTCTATGTCCCCAACTGAATTCTTGATGGAGGACAGGCTCTCCTCCATCCGCCCCAAACTCTGGGTGACCTGACCCAAATGGCGGGTCTGAAGGGCTTGGTCCCTTCTTAGGTTTGCTGGAAGAACCTCGGCCACCCCCCTGGTCTTGTGGGTCGCCTTCCTGCCTCCAGATGAGGCTTGTGTGAGGAGTGGGAGGGGCTACCCCTGATGGAGGCCTGGTTTCTGCCAGTCCTAGGTGGAGACTCCTCCAAATGTAGCGTGACATCATTCCTTGACATCACCTCCTCCTCCTCAACCTCAACCTCCTCCTCCTCAAAGGACTCCGGGTTTGCCTGGGGGTCTTCCTCAGACTCATGTCCCGGGATGTTGCAGACTGGCCAGATGGCCCAGCACCCTCCTGCACATCTGTGGATGACACAAAACATTCACAGGTTGGAGGATCCACACACTTGTCACATATTCCCTTCCCCCCCCCCCACACACATGCTACACACCAGATATAAAAAAAAAACGTACCTGTCCTCACGGCCTCCTCAATGGAGTCAAAGCCAGGCAGCCCCTCCACTTGCTGCCTGTTGAAGCACTGGGCCACTGCATGCTCCTCATCAGTCAGCCTAATACTGCATGGTGGTCCCCCTCCAGTGCCCCTGCCATGTGCTGCAATCTGGGACAGCTTCCCACGGACCACACGCCTGAGATCGTTTATTTTCTTTTGTATCCCCTGGCGGGTCCGGGTCTCACCCCCCAACAAATTTACCTCATCGGTGATGTCCTGCAAGATCTGCCTCTTCCTGGCCGGGGTGGTGTTGGCACTCTCCGGGCCATGCAGGAATCGCCCAATTTGGGTGATGGCCCTGATAATAAACTCCTTCACCCGCAAGGAGTATTTCAACTTTCTCTTCCTATCGCTCATCACGAAAAAACACTCTCCAAATCACTCTCCAAAAACCACAAACACTAACAGACAAAGGAACAAAAGCACCTTGCTTCAGGAAGGGAAACAAATTGGATGTACTTTTGCAATGGCAGGGCGTTTCTCTGGGCCTATTTAAGCACTGGGCGTAGCTCACTAAGTTAACCGGGCCTAGTTCCTATCTCACTGATTGCGCCGGGCCGAGTTCTGAGCATGCGCAGAGAGGTGCTGACCATAGTCTGCGTCATGCACACATGTGCAGTCCGGCCGGCCCTTCATTTCACGCCCACGTCCTTCCCAATTTGAATTACGCAGCCTTACGCCTCAGAATTTATGTCGCGCAGGCGCAAATTTGGGCGCAAATACTCTGTGGATACGGCACTTACGTCTCCAATTGGAGTCAGCGTAACATAAAAGAGATGCGCAACGCCGGTCTATATATGCGCCGATGTACGTGGATCTGGCCCATGGATTTTAACTTGTAGGCAACAAATGTCAGAAATAGGCTTGAAAGGGATAGTGTTTTAAAAACCTAAAGGAATGTGTTTCTACCAAGCCTGTCAGTATCCAGATAAACAATACAGAGGTGTCCATATACTGTACATTATACACCACCTTCTTATACATGTGTTCTTGCCATACAAGGTAACAATCTTATGACTATGATTTAAACTGACCATACATGAAGCAAATGTCAGCTGGTTCCTGGTGATCGATTAGAAATACAAGTAATGGGCATTAAACTGTACCAACATTTTTTGGTCTGAAAATCAAAGGAGTTGGGTGGAAAATTTTCAGAAGAACAGTGACTACAATAGGTGGCAATGATAGATTCATCCATACAAGCTGAAAAGGGTAATTGGTGTCTTGGTTACTTAGCTGACAAACAGAAAATGTGTATTGCTCAAGGAACTCTTGGTTATGAAAAGCTGATCTTTAGTGTGCTGACACACTGGACATTTCCACCCTAAAGTCAAGAGAGTTAAAAGAAACCAAAACAAAAGCTATATTATTAGAAAACATTAGACAATTTGTGTCGAGAAAACAAAGTTAAAGTGGTTGTAAAGGCACAAGTTTTTTTTTACCTTCATACATTTTTATGAAAAAAAAAAAAACACAAGACTTTAATATCACTTTAATAAATTGTGTTTTCATGACAGAAATGTAAATTTTGAACAAGATAAAATATCAAAGTCTGCGAGTGAGACAGAAAAGGGGGGGATCATGGGTGTCCAAATAGTAATTGGCTGGGAGCGCCACCAGTTACATGGTGAACCATAATGGAGGGGGATATGTGAGAGAAGGGGAAAGAGCCAAGGTAGAGAGTAGAAGAGAAGGTGGAGAAGGGGTGGGGGAAGGTGTGTCTATCCCCGGGGGGACTGGGTCCTCTAGGGGAGTAGCATCATGTGTGTGCCTAAGTGTAGTTATGGTAAAATTTGGTGATCAAAGTTAGCGGGCAAGTAGTGCTCTACCTAAGGGCTACAGAGTTTTTCATATTTGGATACTTTGTCCAGCAGCACAGCTTCTATTTTGGCATGGATTAAAGCTTGTGCAACTCTGTTTTTGGTTCTCAGTACACATTTGGAGGGGGTTTTCCATGCTCTCGCAATTTGTTAGTTGTTACCTGGAGCCATAGTTTGAACTGTGGGTAATGGAAGGTAGCTTCAGGTTCAAGAGCGCTACTGTGGGATATTGTGCTATGGGAGTGCCAAAATGTTTAGAAACGATGCAGAACACATCCAACAAGAAGGATTGTTCTAAAACTGATTTATTCAAAAACAACATGAATTTTAAAAATAAAAAGAATACTTAACAACTTGCTTTATACAGTATGTGATATGTAACTTGGAAGGCATGGTTGTGGATATTAAACTGTCTGCTAAGTTGAAAACCAGGCATCCACTGATTCCTGCATGTGCATCTTTTCAGAGCACTGCAAGCAAAGACTATATATTCGTGCCTCCCTTTTTGGCCAGGGAGGCCACCATACAGCATCATCTGCTGGCCAAAAGGAAGTATCAGGGAAGAAAAAGTGGGCTACACTGAAATTATGCAGACTTTTGTTTTAAATTTTCACTGTAGAATTCCCCATGGTGATGAATAATGCAACAAAGGGGGGGTCCCTGTTTCTTTGAAATGCATACATCATCCTGCTACATCATCCTGTTGGTCCTTTTCTGCATCTCCGATCAGGTCCCGGTCTCCAGTTCCACACCGACTCCCTGAGGGTACTCTTCATCTCTGCTGCCTCCAGTACTGCTCGGTTCTTAACAGCGCTCTCCTGCTGATTCTGCATAGGATCTGTGACACAATTCCAGATGCTATTTTGAAATCCCCAGCCTTTATAAGCATTGCAGTCTGGATTAGAGGATGTCATGTGTTCTTTACTATTTTATGATGTGAGTGCATTTTTGTCTTTTAAACCCATTATAATAAATGACTACACTTAGGAGGTGGCACTCCTCTATAGTTTTTATTTGTCCTATAATGGAAAACCTATGAACACATTTCTTTGTAAGCATTCATGAGGGGTTATATCTAAGTATCTAGACAGGAACATCAGAACTATGTATAACTCAAATGCATGACGTGGTTAGGTGGAATCTGATCATTCTTACAAGTTCCTGGCAGCCATAATTTGTTTACATGGGGTGGACACTATCAGGTGTTGAGGCTTAAGCTAGAGTTTCTTATTGCTCAGCCAATGGGTTAAATGAATAAAAAAAACTAGCAGATTCCTCCATCCACACAAACAAGGCAAATGGAGGAACACTCCCACTGCAATATTGTTTTCGGACAGTGGGGCCTTTTGTTTTTAGAATATACTGATCAGTGACTGCAGCTGCTAATCAATACAAGTTTTCCAAAATGTCCATTTGACCAAAACCAAACAATCGACTTCTGTCAAGACCACACACTGATTGAAATTCTGCTGATTTCTGCTGAACTGGGCACATTTTGATCAATGTATGCCCAGCGTTAACTTTAAAACATTAGCCCCTCACTGTTATATGCTATTGTTGACAAGCACTACAAGCAAAAATCACTGTGCAATCTGTGCAAACACCCAATATTGTCCAATGTGCAATTCATGCAGAAACATTCTTCTCATGAGCAAAACAATCCCCATGCGGTAAATTCTTCTGCCATGTCAATCCACACTGCTCACCTTGTGGCAATGACCTCAAAGTTACACACAGGTCAGCAAATGCATGTATTACCTTCTGAGATCAAAAAATGCTGATGATCTCCTCCACAAAACTCCCACAGGGAGAGCAGCTCTCAGGGGTGCCTCATCCAACTAAAGTCCTCTGTGCATTCCATGTGACCATACAGCAAAATCGCTGTGTATTTGTGTAAGCAGCCCTCTTAAAAGTCCAAAGTGCAATTCATAAAGAAACACTCTTCTTATGAGCAAAACAATCCTCAGGTGGTGTACTCCTCGTTCATATCACTCCAAACTGCTCATCTTGTGGTGTTGACCCTAAGGCCTCATTTCCACTGGCGTTTTTACAGCCATGTTTTTTACAGCTTAAAAACGCCTGTCCATGTTTATTTTAGAAAAAAATAAAAATAATAATATTTTTTTTTTTTTTTGGAGCTGGAGATTTAAAAACGCTGCGGCCGCGTTTTTGAGCGTTTATGCGCGTTTTTAAGCTTTTTTTTATGTCTGGCGTTTTTACAGCTCTATTGCTGGAGCTTCAGAACGCACTGGCCCCGCGTTTTTTTTGCAGCTTAGCTATCTACAGCTCAAAAACGTCATGGTGGGCATGATGCCATAGACTAACATGGACAGGCGTTTTTAAGCTGCAAAAAACGCTCAGAAAAGTGGCTGTAAAAACGCCAGTGGAAATGAGGCCTTAAAGTTACACAGCAGTCAGGAAATGCATCCTCATCATAAAATGGTGAGGATCTCCTTCACAGAACTTCCACAGGGAAAGCAGCTCTCAGGGGTGCTGCATCCACTCAGAAGTCACATGTTCTCACTGACAGTATTTATTAAAGGAATCAGGTATAAAAATACTCACATGCATCAATTCTTTAAATGCATAAATAAATGAAAAGCAGCCACATGAATGACAAGAACCTGGCTTACCTCTTACTGGGCTTAATCTTTTGCTAGCCCCGTCAC
Source organism: Rana kukunoris (assembly GCA_029574335.1). NCBI lineage: Eukaryota > Metazoa > Chordata > Amphibia > Anura > Ranidae > Rana > Rana kukunoris. Next base: position 351,706,055 of record CM056053.1, on the reverse strand, counting down.
AGCCAATCAGCTCCCTCACTCTCTAAGTTTGATCAAAGCATGATGACATCATTGGCAGGAAGCTTCACCCCTCACGCTTTTTCAGAAATGTAACAGCTTATTCCATTGTTTATCAAAATCACTAAACAATCTGTATGTCCTGAAGTGACCTGTTGATTCACGAAAGGCCAAAGCATTGAAATCGACTTTATTGTTGCATTTGGATACACAAAATACAATTATAAATCAGCAGAAACTTTGAGGAATCGGTTGAAGATATTCAAATAGATGGGTTGTTGATATCCACACATCACTGCCAGGAGGCTACTGCACAATTTTACATCAATCTAACATCTGCTTTCCAGCTATGAACTTGTTTTAACCATTTCAAAGCCATGACATGTAGAACATCCATGGCAGGGAAATGGTTAAAGAGAAACTATAAGGCTGCGTACACACGATCAGTCAAAACCGATGAAAACGGAGTGTGTGCCCCATCGGCCAGTTTTCCTTCGGTCAAAAAAAAGGGAACTTGCTATAAAATTTGACCAATGGACGCCTAACCGATGGGTCAAAACCGATAGTTAGTATGCAAAAGCATTGGTTAAAAGACCGCGCATGCTCAGAATCAAGTCGACTCATGCTTGCAAGCATTGAACTTCGATTTTTTCAGCACATCGTTGTGTTAAAACACGTAAAAATCACCGCGTTCTAACACAATCGTTTTTTTAACCGATGGTGTGTAGGCACATGAGACTATCAGTCAGCTTCATCGGTTAACCGATTAAAATGGTCCTTAGGACCGTTCTCAACGGATGGACCGATCGTGTGTACGCGTAAGAGTTTTTGGTCAATATGCCTTGTTTAATACATACATTTTTTATTCATTTATAAAAATATAAATTTTGCAACTTTTCCATTACTTTCATCAAACCTTACCTTTCCTTTAAAAATGTTTACCTTTATAAACATTTACAAACATTGAGCTATAACATTTAAAAGCTGTTTCTAACCTATTTTCACAGCACTGGTTCAAATTAGGTTTGTAGTCATTTGTGTTTTTTTCTGTCTGAAACTCCTATAATGATAACTGTTACTTAGTGACCTAAATTCAAAATTACATATAAATTAATGCCACATATTTCATGTTATGTGTCACTTTTAAGGGTGTGTAATTTGAAGCTACATATTGCTTTATGACATACACTGACCTACATATCCATTAGTGGCTTCAACTTGATTTCCACATCTAGTATAATAAGTACTTCAGTTCCACCCTTATTTGCTCCCAATGTATTAATACTACTATTAAATCATATTTTATCTGTGAAAAAATACATATTGCAAATCATTTTCATTTATTTCTAGTACTATTAAACTGGCCTGAATTTATGCATATTATTTTTGTACTTGTTTTAAATAATTGCATCTGTTTTCTATTTTAGATCTATTAATTTAAGTGTTTTGCAAGGCTTCAAAGCTGGCAAATCATTAAAGCTGAACTCCAACAGTTCAGTTAGTTTTCAAAATCTGCTTACTCACTATGAGGTGCATGCCACCTTGTCGACTTATCTCTTATCTACAACTAAGGCCCGCAGACCAAAGTTTTGAAAAATTGCTTTAAAAACTGTCCGACGGACACTTGTCCGTCGGACAAAAAACGATGGTTAGTACACAAAAGCATCGGACCAAAAACCCGCGCATGCTCAGAATCAAGTCGACGCATGATTGGAAGCATTGAACTTCGTTTTTTCAGCACGTCGTTGTGTTCTACGTCACCGCGTTCTGGCCCAAGGGGATTTTGGTCCGATGGTGTGTACGCACATCAGACCATCAGACCACTTCAGCGTGGTCCGATGAAAACAGTCCGTCGGACCAGTCTCATCGGACCGGTCTGATCGTGTGTACGTGGCCTGACAGTTTTACTGAGTGCCAGGATATTACTATACTCACGGAGGTCTTACTGGACATATGTTGTCTTTCACATGCAGCAGTTCTGCCAGGTCCTTCCCTGTGCTGTTCAATTACAGAAGCATTTGCATTCTGTGAATGGATTCACATAATGCAACGTACTCTGTGATCAGGCAGGAAGAAGGTGGAGTGGACACAGCAGGTTTATGCAACTTAGCATCCACAGAAGCAACACCAGAAGGTCCAGCGTCAAAGTGTTGGAAGTATAGTTATGCTCCTGGTGTTAAGTAAAAGTGTTAACTGTAAATTAAAGGGAAAAGTCCATGTCGTGGCATGCATGTCACTGGACTTAACTCACTGTAATCCAGCACATTTTAAAAAGTGGCTGAATTCCTGTTCGGCTTTAATTTAAATGACTATTTACATTATAAAGCATATACTAGCAAACCTGAACAAACTTATGTCAATTTAAATTGCTTAAAAAAAAAAGTTACCTGAATTAAATGTAGTTTATGGGTCACTGCTGCCCTTAACCACTTCCTAACCGTAAGATGTCCATGGTTATACCGGGGGGATTTCTGCAGCTACAGGCATTATCCCAGTATTTATTTTTCAGCCAGCGATTTCCTTTTTGTAAAAGCCATCCTAGTGGCTGACTAGCCACTGGATGGCTTTTACAGGCAGTGGGAGGAGACTCCCTCCCTCTCCTATTTTTACATGTAGGAGAGAAATGCCTGAATTGGTCTGGTAGAGAAGTGGTAGATTGGAGTACAAAACAAATTTATATACACCATACAATAAATTAATAACTAAAATACTGCACTTCATCCTTAAAAATGTGCAATAAATATATACCATATATTAATAAAGTACATAATCATAATCAGTGTAATCACAAAAGTGAAAATCCATATAGTGTTTCATAAAATTGCATACCGCAAAAGGTCGATCAGGAAGAAAGTCTTCAAAGTGTATCTATGCATAAATTCATTAGTTGACTGTCCCTTTAAATAAACTCTCCATGTGTTTAAATATGTCACCAACACAGTCCACCATCTGTGCCCCAACCAGGGTGTCACGTACCTGGGTGAAATCTGAAATGACGAGGTTAGCCTCTCTTGAATCTCCGGCCCTGGTGCCGCTGAGAGTGGAGACAGGGGAAACCAAGGGCCAGGGGAGACACGAGTGCCTGCAGATGCAACTCGGGAAGCCCGCAGCCGGTGATGCGAATCTTGCAAAGGCAGTTTGCAGGGACGAAGTCGCAGAAGGTTGCAGGGACGAAGTCGCAGCAGGTTGCAGGGACGAAGTCGCAGGTACCCGGGAAGTAGAGCGGAGCAAAACAGGAGACAGGATCGTGGTCGCATGGGAAGCCCGGTTCAGCAACGAGCGGGCAGCGAGGTACAAAGTCATCAGGCAGGAAACAGGGTCACGTGGAAAGCCGAGATCAGGAACCAAGAGTCAGGGGTGAAGCGAGTCCAAAAGCAAGGTCAAGGAACCCGAGGATCAGTAACCGGGATCAGGAGCACGGGAACAGGCACAGGACACAGGAACCGAAACAGCTGAGATCCGTCAGCACTCGGCTGGTGTCAGTGCATCCTTTAAATATGCTGTCTGGCGCCAACGGACGCGTGCGCGCGCTCCCGCGCACGTGCACGTGCATGTGCACACCCGCGAATTCACGCTCACGCGCTCCCGCGAATTCAAGCGTGCGCGCTCCCGCAAATTCGCGGGGACAACTCTAGTGGATCCCTTACACAGGGTAAAGACTCAGGAACAAAAATTGTCCCTGGACAGCCACACTCTAAACAAATTGTAGCCTTCATTAAAAGAAGGACAGCACTACACGTCACAGCAAAAACAAAAATAAAACCTGGCTCTGACGCGTTTTACACTGGAAGGCTATAAAGGCTACAATTTGTTCAGAGTGCGGCTGTCCAGAGACAATTTTTGTTCCTGCCTTGCTGAGTGCATTGCCTGCACATAAGTTATCTGCAACGGTGGATCTTCACCTGGGTTCCCACCTGGAGCGGCTACTCTCTTTTCCCAGGGTAAAGACTCACCAAGCTTACACTAAGGTGGGTCACACAGGCTTCTGTAAAGAGTATCTCCCATACATTATGACTTCTCAGGGATCCACGGTCACCTTATCCCTACAATCAGAAAATAAAACAATAGGGAAGATCATAGCATAACTCTGCTAATGTAAAACCCAATAAAACCATAAAACCAATAGCACTCACAAAAAATGTGCCTGCCCAGCACTAAGGATAATCTGCCAATGCTCACAAAACCAAGCCAGAGCTGGTGTACGCTCCAACTAACAGTGCTGGAATTCTCTGTCCCTATGCATTTCTTTGTAAGCCAGACATCATCGGGAGGTGTGTATCCACCTCAGTGTATCCACCTCAGTCTAGAGAAGTCACCTAATTTATGCATAGATGCACTTTGAAGACTTGGAGCTTTCTATAATGGAACTTTTGTGTTATTCACTTTTGTAAAGCACTTTATTTATTTGCACTTTTGTGATTGCACTGTTTGTGATTATGCACTTTATTACCGTAATATATGATTTACATTTTATATAGTGTATTAAAACTCATTAAAACCATAAAAGCAATAGCACTCACAAACAATGTGCCTGTCCAGCACTAAGGATAACCTGCCAATGTTCACAAAACCAAGCCAGAGCTGGCATGAGTTCCAGCCAAAAGTGCCAGAAGTATCTACGTTTCATCATAAGCCAGACATCATCGGGAGGCATGTATAAACCTGAGTGTAAGCTTGGGGGTAAAATACTTGCGGGTAAGTGTATAACCTGATAACAACATAACCTAGGGAATGCCCAGGAAAAAAACAGGCCTCCTTACCGACCAGCCTGCAAAACAACCAAAGTAACCTGTCTAACAGAATGCGTTAAAAACAGGGGTTTTGTCCGCACACATTTGCAAACGCATGCGTAAGCTACAGAGCCGCACCAAGGCACCCTGTAATCTGTGGTCCTAACACTAAACAGTGAGTGTCCCCATAGTAGAGGCACATGCATTTTAATGGATAGATGAGGGCAGGTGGACTGAAGGGGAGCCACCCCTCCTAAAAGGTACAGGAACACACCAAACACCCAGCATATAGCACAATGCCTGCATAGATGCTGGTGTACTGCTGGACCAATATAAACACCACAGGTGAAACAAAAAAGTGTATAACCTGGGCCACAGAAGGTGGATTGCAGCAGTGACACATTTAAACACGTAGAACACCTTTGGAGAGTTTATTTAAAGGGACAGTCATCTGATTTATGCATAGATGCAATTTGAAGACTTGGAGATTTCTATGATGGACCTTTTGTGTTATGCACTTTTGTGAAGCACTTTATGTGTTTGCCCTTTTGTGATTGCACTGTTTATGATTATGCACTTTATTAATATATGATTTACATCTATTGTTTTTGTAGAGTACACCAATAACCTCATGCATCTCCAATTTCTTATTTTCCCACAGCTAACCAAGCCGAGTGGCATCAGACATAGCCCCCATATATAGTAAAAAGAATGCAAGAATACTATAGTCAACATGCTCTATGTTCAATGGGACAAAGTAATCATTACAAATCATTGCACGGGTTGCTGCCTTCAATGATCATTATTCATCTAATTTAAAAACAATGGGGTTGATTTAGTAAAAACAAATATTCTATGCTATGTAAGTGCAGTTGTTTTAGATCTGTGGGTAACATGCAAGGATAATAAAAAAAACATACTTGTTGCTTGCACATGATTGAATGATAGAAATAAGCAGCACTTTCCCTCATTTCAGAGCTTTCCCTCAGATCTAGAGCAACTTGTAGTGTACAGTATATCTTGATGAAGGCCTAAGGCCAAAATGCATCAGCATTTTTGGATGATGTTACTGTTGTAATACTTCAATAAATATTTTCTATGGAGAAGCTGTCGAGTTGCCGACCTTTACTTTCTAGGCACAGTGGGCCAGATCCACATACATGCCCCGCCGGCGCGGCGTGTCCCATTTACTCAACGCCGCTGTAAGTTACAGTGGCGTATACTTATCCTCAAAGCAATTCCGCTGTAACTTACGGTGGCGTAGCGTAAATGGGCCGGCGTTTGCGGGTGTAATTCAAATGAACAAGATGTGGGCGTGTTTTATTTTAATTATGAATGACCCAACGCAAACAACTTATTTTTTGCGCATTCGTGAAATCACGTCACAAATAGTGAAATGAAAACGACGTGAACGTAACTTACGCAAATCCATATTCGCGAACGGTTTACGCAAACGACGTGAACGACGGAAAATTCTCCACTGGCCCGATGTCCATATTTAACATGGTGTACGCCTCTATATAGCAGGGGTAACTTTACGCCGGACATACGCTTACGCAAATGACGTAAAAGGAATGCGCCGGCCGCTCGTACGTTCGTGAATTGCTGTAACTCGCTCATTTGTAGTGTTGCTCACGAATATTCGCATTGCGAATATTCGCTACGAATATTGCATATTCGAGTATTCGCGAATAACTCGAATATCGTGGCGAATATTCGCTATTTCGAATATTCGTATTTTTCAAATTTCGCAATAAATTTCGCAATTTTTTTATTTTATTTTTTTTTATAAAATATAGCGAATATTCGTAAATATCGAATATTCATGATATTTTATCAAAAAAAAAAAAATAGCGAAATTTCGCAATCATTTTCGCTTTCGCATATGCGAAATTTCGCTATTTTTTTTTTTTTATAAAATATAGCGAATATTCGTAAATATCGAATATTCGTGATATTTTATAAAAAAAAAAAATCGCGAAATTTCGCATTAGCGAAAATTCGCATTGGCGAAAATTCGCAATTTTTTTTTTTTTTTATAAAATATCACGAATATTCGATATTAACGAATATTCGATGTTAACGATATTAACGAATATTCGCGAATATTCTTTAAAATATTCGCGAAATATCGCGAAATCGAATATGGCGTATTCGGCTCATCACTACTCATTTGCATATTCAACGCGGAGAAATGACGGAAGCGCCCCTAGCGTCCAGTGTAAGTATGCAACTAAGATATGACGGTGTAATAACGTTACGCCAGTCGTATCTTAGCGTAATTCCAGCGTATCTTGTTTTGTGGATACAAAACAAAGATACACCGGTGGGAATTTGAAATTACGGCAGCGTATCTGGAGATATGCCGCCAGGGCCGGATTAACATAGAGGCTGTTGGAGCTGCAGCTCCAGGCCCCTTTCTCAAGATAGGCCCATTTGCCCAAAAAAAAAAAATCGAAAACAAAAAAAAAAGTTTGACTTTGGGGGTTATAGCTCGACGACCAGAGGTCACAGAAACCCCACATTTGGGGGGTAGGTAGGTTCCGGAGATACGGGCCTGCTTGCACAGCCTGTCAGGAGCTACATACAGAGCGGCCATTATAAATACAAGCTGACACACTACAGCAGACTGAGAAAAAATATCATCATTTGTTTTTTGCTAGAAAATTACTCTATGGTGGTCTTTGTAACTTTTTATGTTGCACTGTATAGAGCTGCACGATTCTGGCTAAAATGAGAATTGCATTTTTTTTTTGCTTAGAAGATAGATCACAATTCTCTCACGATTCGTGCGGCATAACATCATCTTTCACATTTAAATAAAAAATAAATAAATGGGCTAACTTTACTGTTTTGTTTTTATGGTTTTTATTATTCATTGAAGTAGGCAAATGCAGTGTGACATAAAATATTGCAGCAATTGCCATTGTTGTCTCTGCTAAAATATATATGTTTGGCGGTTCCAAGTAGCTTTTTAACAAGTTTTGGACTTTAAGTGGTTAAATTTGTGCAATTATACACAGAAGTTTGATCTAAGAACTAAGTTGGTTACACTGTTTCATGTTGTTTACAAACTTGGCAGACTGCCCTGATATTTTCTTTACACACAGAAGTATATCCCTTTGATCTAAGAAGAAAGCGTTAGTTTCAGTGGGCCAGATTCAGGTACATCTGCGCATTATTGGACCGGCGTAGCGCACCGCCTTTACGTTAGACTTGCGCAATGTAGCCGCGCAATCACCCTATTCTCGTCGCTTTTACACAGAAAATAGCACCTGCGCAACGTTATTTCTGAGGCGCAAGGCGGAGTAATACAAATTGGGAAGGACGTGGGCGTGTTACATTAAAATGAGCCGTGACCCCATGCAAATGAAGGGCCGGCCGGCTCGCGCATGCACGCTTGAAGCAGACCATGTCAGCACCTCTGTGCGCATGCTCACAACTCAGGAACGGCGCAATCAGTGAAATTGGAAATGGACTAGGGCAAAATCATGAACTACGCAGACAGCATAAATAGACACACACAAACGCACTTCCATTGCAAAAGTACATCCCTTTGTATCCCTCCCTATACAGCAAGGTGCTTTTGTTCCGTTGTTAGTTGCGTTGTGATTTGTATTTGTCAGATTTGTGTACTGTGTGATCTTGTGTTTGTTAGAAGATATTTGAAAGTGTTTTTTGCTAAGTGTTTGTGAGATATTTTGTTTGATATTTTTCTGTTTGTTTGTTTTCTTGCTTGATTGTTCCTGTTTGTTTTTGTGACTGCTTTTTGCTGAGTGTTTGTGAGAGTTTTTGTTTGATATTTTTCTGTTTGTTTGTTTTCTTGCTTGATTGGTCGTGCTTGTTTTTGTGAGTGTTTTTTGTTGACTGGGAGTGTTTTTTTTCAGTATGACTGAGAGGAAGAGAAAATAAAAATTTTCTTTGAGGGAGAAACAAATTCTTGCCCGGGCCATTTCCGATTATGGGCGTTTCCTCCATGTCCCGGACAGTGCCAACACCACCCCGGCCAGAAGGAGAGAGATTTTGGATATGATCACTGACCAGGTGAATTCAGCGGGCGAGGGGGAGACACGGACACGGTCGGGGATTGAGAAAAAGATAAATGACCTCCGGCGTCTGGTCAAAAAGAAGCTGGCCAGAATGCGTGCCCATGCCAGGGGCACAGGAGGGGGCCACCATGCCCTGTTAGGCTGACAGCGGAGGAGCGTGCGGTGGCCCAGACCTTTAATAGGCAAGAAGTGGAGGGCCTGCCCGGCTATGACTCAAGTCATGAAGGCGTGATGCCAGGTAAGGTTTTTTTTGCCCTATCAGGTGTGTAGCATGTGTGGGGGAGGGGGTGAAAGGGAATATGTGGCAAGTGTGTGGATCCTCCAACCTATGAATGTTTTGTGTCATCCACAGATGTGCAGGAGGGTGCTGGGCCATCTGGCCTGACCGCACCATCCCCGGGACAGCAGCCTAATGAGGCCCCCCCGACAAGGCCGGAGTCCGCGGAGGAGGTTGAAGAGGAGGAGGTTGAAGAGGAGGAGGTTGAGGAGGAGGTGGAGTCCATGTCAGGCACTGGCCTATTGTTCTTGGAGGACTGTTCCCCTCTGGCTGGCAGCAGCCAGCCCTCCCTAAAGGGGGAGCCCCCCCTCCTCCCCCAACATGGCTCCCCTCCCAAGGGCCTCCCCTTCTCCCCGGCCACAAGCATCAGCTGGAGGCAGGAAGGTGACCCAGAAGACCAGGGGGGTGGCCGATCTCCTGCCCGCCACTGTGAGAAGGGACCAGTTCCTCCAGACCCGCCATCTGGGACAGGTCAGCCAGACATTGGTGCGGATGGAGGAGAGCCTGTCCTCCATCAAGGATACGCTTGGGAACCTGGACTGCCACTCCTGGGCTTTCACTAACTGCCTTAACGACCTGCAGACTACATCAGCAGGCGTTGGGCAGGATGTGAGGGCCCTCACCCAGGCTATCCAGGCCAACACGGCAACACTAGGTGCTGCCCTGGACAGAATAGCCGTGGCCTTGAAGGGCAGGCCGCCAGGTGGGCAGAGACCAAGGGCTGCTCCTCCTTCCCCGGTTTACCCCCCCCCTCCCCATGAGTCTCCCCTGAGGAGCCGGGGCCGTGGCCGGGGGCGTCCCAGGCATGGCTCACGTCAAGGGCACTAATTTGTTTTTCCCCTTTTTTTTGGGCTTTTTTTTTTTTGCTGGAAATTTTTTGAGAAGTGATCCCCAGGTCCGTGTGAATGGTGTATGAATGTACAGTGACATAATTGGAGCCTTGGCGTGGCGTTGCTGCTCACAAGTCCTGCATGGTGGGCTTGTGCTAATCCAATTTGATGAGGATGTAATGTGTCTGTGCTAGGGACCACAGTGGTGTGCATGCATGCATTCTCATTGTGCCATGATTAATGTGTGTGTTTAACGTGCAAAGATGCCCAATGTGAGCTGTCTCCTGGCTGCACTTCCCTCAGAAGACGGGGTAACCTCGGTTAGGGGGGGATTGTCTGGTTGGGGGGTCAGGTCATCACGTAGGTCAATCTGCAGGCCCTTTCTCACTGCAAAGTTGTGCAGCAGGCAACAGGCACCGATGATATGGCACACAAAGTTTGGGGAATACAAGAGGGTACCCCCAGACTTATCCAGGCATCGGAAACGTGACTTCAGGAGGCCAAAGGTGCGCTCCACCACTGCACGTGTTTGGGCGTGGGCTTGATTGTATCTTTCTTCTCCTGGGGTTTGGGGGTTCCGGAAAGGAGTCATGAGATGGGGTCCCAGTGGATATGCAGAGTCACCTGTAAGGGAAAAGACAGGAGGATGTTAGTCATGCATGTGCCCCTTGTGATGTGTGCATCATGGGGGGGCACAGTCATGCCTGCCACCCATGTCACTCACCAACCAGCCAGGTGTCCCCATACACGTTCTGTTCGAATTCCAATCGGATGGGGCTCTGATTGTATATGTAGCTGTCATGGCTGGACCCAAGGCCATATGAGGCCTTGGGCATCGACTATCACCTGTACGTTGATGGAATTCCAATGCTTCCGATTGCGGTATATGTGCTCTGTCTCCTGGGGGGGCTGGAGTGCCACATGTGTGCAATCAATGGCCCCACGGTGCGTGGGAATCTGGCAATTCTGTAGAAATCTGTCATTGCCTTCAGCCGCAGGTCCTCAGTGGTGGGTTTGATGATTTGGTTGGCCATGCGTCTGAGGATTGCAGGGACAACCTGGTGCACACATCTGCTCATGGAGGATTGTGACATCCCAGCCACCACTCCACTTGTACGCTGAAAAGAGCCAGTGGCAAGGAAATGGAGTGTTGCCATGACCTTGACCAGTGGCTGCACTGCATGTGAGCGGTGTGTTCGGCTGGTCATGTCCTCCTGCAAGGTTGTGGTTAATTCCAGGATGGCATGAGGGGTGATTCTGAAGATGCGATACACCTCAGAATCACTCATGCCAAAGAGGTCTATGCGTGTGCGGTATATCCTCTCCCGTGCCATCCTCCGTGCCCTCCTCCTTCTTTGCTCATCTAAAGTCAGTAGTATAGCTATGTGCGACGATGCCCCTGGCATGTTGGCATACAAATTGTTGTGCAACACGTGTGACTGCTGAGCTCCTCACTAACAGTGTTGCTTTATCTGACATGTAGACGATTTTTCTCTTTTTAGACCAGCTTTTATATGGTCTAATTTTAGACAGGACATTTTGCTGTTGCGCACACTGCGTAGTCTGCGATGCCCCAACGTTCTTTTGTGGATCCCCGTAAGTCCCTCATTAGCATATTTGACTAGCAAATCAATGGTCTGTCTAGCGCAGTTTTGCGCGGACGGATGCGCCTGTCTAACGAAATTACGCTGGACAAAAAAAAGTAGATTTCTTGCGTATCTCGTTTTGGGGATGCCGTGCATCGAAACGCACGCGCACATTTAGACTTACGCCGCGCATCTCCTGTTACGCAGGCGTAATCGCTCTGTGAATCTGGCCCAATGTTTCCTGCTAAGAACTTAGCAGACTGCCCAGATATTTTCTTTTGACAGCTGGAAGTCTCTCCACTTGTTATATGAAAGAATCAGCAAACTCTGCATTGGAGATGTCAAGGGGGTTGAATCACAATTTTTTAACGATTAATTGTGCAGCTCTAGTACGGTACTGTATTTGCGCAGCAATTTTTCAAACATGTTTTTTTTTTTTTGGAAAAAAACTTTCATTCATTAAAAAAAAAAAAACACTAAAGTTAGCACAATTTTTTTTGGTATCCTAAGCGATGCTATAAAAATGTTTTAGGTTACATGTTTAGAGTTACAGAGAAGGTCTAGTGCTAGAATTATTGCTCTCGCTCTAACATGTGTATCTGGCTCTGATACTAGCCAGTGCCTACCCACCCACTGACTGGTATTTCTCCCCAGCCTGTCCCCACACACCCTCTCACCTGCTGACCTGTAGATGGGGGAATCACTCCTGTAGTGTTATTTTGTTCTGTCAGAGATTACAATGATCAGTGTTGCTAACTATAGCTGGCAGCACTGATTTTTTGGGGGAAAAACAGGCTGGTTGTACTCAAGTCGATTAATAGATTGACTTGTGTAAAACCAGCTAGCCCATACATAGATCGACTATGGCTGGTCTCTGCATAATTGGTGTAATTTCAATTCATGTATGACCCGCTTAACCTCCACACAGTCCCTAATCATCCTTCCACTCCTGTACATAGTGCTCACTGTCATACTCTCCACACTCCTCTCCTGTACATAGTGACCACTGTCATACCCTCCACACTCCTCTCCTATACAGAGCGCCCACTGTCATAACTCTGATACTCTTCTCCTGTACATAGTGCCCACTGTCATACTCTCCACACTTCTCTCCTATACATAATGCCCACTGTCATACCATCCACACTCCTCTCCTGTACATAGTGACCACTGTCATACCCTCTATACAGAGCGCCCACTGTCATACCCCCCACACTCCTCTCCTGTACATAGTGCCTGCTGTCATACACTTCTCTCATGTACGTAGTGCCCACTGTCGCACCCTCCACACTCCTCTCCTGTACATACTGCCTCATCATACCCTCCACACTTCTCTCTGGTACATACTACCCTCTGTCATACCCCCACACTCCTTCTGTACATACTGCCCACTGTCATACCCTTCACACTCCTCTCCTGTACATAGTACCTGCTGTCATACACTTCTCTCCTGTACATACTGCTCACTGTAATCCCCTCTACACTCCTCTCCTGTACATACTGCCCACTGTCATACCCTCCACACTTCTCTTCTGTACATGCTGCTCACTGTAATCCCCTCTACACTCCTCTCCTGTACATACTGCCCACTGTCATACCCTCCACACTCCTCTACTGTACATAGTACCCACTGTTAGACCCTCCACACTCCTCTGTTGTACATACTGCTCACTGTCATACCCTCCACACTCCTCTCCTATACATAGTGCCCACTGTCATACCCTCCCCACTTCTCTCCTGTACATACTGTTCACTGTCATACCCTCCACACTTCTCTCCTGTACATACTGCTCGCTGTCATTCCCTCCCCACTTCTCCCCTATACATAGTGCCCATCATCATACCCTCCACACTCCTCTCCTGTACATACTGCTCACTGTCATCCCCTCCACACTTCTCTCCTAATACATAGTGCCCATCATCATACTCTCCACACTCCTCTGATGTACATACTGCCCACTGTCATACCCTCCCCACTCCTCTCCTGTACATACTGCCCACTGTCATACCCTCCACACTCCTCTCCTGTACATTGTGCCTTTTGCCATACCCTTTGCACCCTTCTCCTGTACATAGTGCCCAATGTTAGACCCTCCACATTCCTCTCCCTCACCTGCACATACTTCCCACTTATATACCATCCGTATGTCGCTTACCTTCAAAAATACTTCTTTAAAATGATACTGAATACTCAATGTTACCAGCTCTAAAATGGACACACTTTTCTTAGTTCAACTGAAGGAAATCTCAGTTCTCATATTTGTTCTGTCCCATTTTTAGAACTTATTTAATTTTGTGATTACTACTGTGATGTACAGAGGAACATAGGGGATCTCAGCTACTCTAAATATAGCACTTGTGGAAAAAAGTGTCCCTGAAAATATTTTTTAAATGTTGGCAGCTATGCACTTATGCACTGCCCAAGGGCCACTGGGTCAGTAGGGGGCCCCATGACATTACTACTTTTTAGAGGCCCTGGGGTAGGTTATGCCACAATGTACAAGTATGCACAGCATATTAGCACATTAGGGTACACTTACATTTTCAGACGGGGCTCTCCATTGCTGCGCTGTGATTCCCACGCATTTGTTTATTAGTTTATAAAAGGCCCCACCACAATCCTCAGCACCAGGCCCATGATGTTCTTAATCTGGCCCTGTATGCCGTCGTTATTCTTTGTGGATCTGGCCCATTATATTTGCCTTTAGTAAATCAACCTCCCCATGTTTGATAATTACTAGTGCTCACAAATCAATACCAGCTGTCCATGTCATTCATTTCTTCCTATTTAGTGTGAAAAAAGAGCAACTCCATCATTGTCACTCAGGCAAGCAGTAGTACAACAGACACTGACCATTAAAATGTGACAGTACAGTTCACCCAATAACAATGGGTTGTCTAGTGGTTTCCATCCCCTTCACCTCCCGCACCCATCCAGGATCATGCTGTGCAGGAAGTAACCAGGTCGGTTCACTCACAGAATAAAGCAAAACAACAATAAATGCTTCAAGAAAATTAGCAAAGATGTGGCCAGGGAGTCAGGCACTTGTAAAACAGAGTTCTAGACCATCAATGCTAAAAGCTTTAAAAATAAGCTACCCTAGATCCAGGACTTGGTATTGGACCCAATGGGCAGATTTATTTTTGTAAGGGCGAAGTTACATGGGGATATGGTCCTTATACTAGCCTTCTATGTACCACCCCTGTTCCAATTTAATATACTAACTGAGGGGTTTAATTTTATGGCCTTGCACCCTGCTACACCTTCTATTTGGTTGAGTGATTTCCACAATGTGTTGGATAAAACCCTTGACAGGCTGTCCGGGTCATTGCAACCCTCATCACGCCCACACCCAATGAGATTTGCACGCCTTCTTTATGACTTTAATTTAGTTGATACATGAAGGTATAGGTGCCCCACCTCGCAGGCTTACTCATGCTTTTCTGCATCCCACCACTCTATGTCCCACATAGATCTTATCCTTTTCTCCAGATTTCTTCCCAGACTAACGGATGCAGGCTTTTTGCCTAGATCACTATCTGACCATTGCCCCTACTGGGTTAAGTTATCCCTACCCCATACATGGCCACCGACAACGTGGCGACTGAACCCCTTTTGGTTGACTTTATTGCCAGAAGATGATGACCTTGGGACTGACTGGGGACGATTTTTTACGACTAATGAAGACTCAGCATGACCACAGATAGTATGGGAGGCGTTTAAGATACATGCCCGGATGACCCTTACTGCTCGCATTAATCAAATTAAATGAACCACTGTGATGGTGGTAGACAATGCAACATGTGCCTTAGAGACGGCGGAAAGGGAATTTCTGAATGACCCCACTGAGGACAGGGCTGGTAACCTTAGGGTATGTTCTAGGGCACTTGATCAGTTACTTTATGAGAAGTCTAAACAAAATTGTTTTTCCTCAGACAGAGGTCACATGAAAGAGCGGGGAGCGGGGAACTGCTGGCCTACCTTGTGCATAGCGAGGAGAGACCCCCGGTAGTGATCTCCCTGCGTTCCCCAGACAACACCCTGGTGAATGCGCCTGCACATGTCGCAGGGATGTTTTGTGAATTCTTTAACTCTCTATATGCCACCACGGTTTCGGATGACCTCTCTGTGATGGAGTCCTTCTTGGCAGGGATACAGGTTCCGCAGCTGACCGAGGCCCAGACTAGGGAGCTGGAGGAGCCCTTAACATTTGAAGAGATCACAAAGGCCATAGCGGAATTTACCACATCCAGGGCGCCGGGTAGACATGTGCATTTAGTTTCGTTACGAATTCAAATTCGGACAAATTTTTCATTATGCATCAGAATTTCCGAATTACAAAATTAACGAATTTAAACAAATTCGAAAAAACGTGAATGAAATTCGAATTTGAAACGAATTCGAAAAAAATTTGAATCGAATTCGAAAACAAATTCTATTTGAATCAAATTCGAAAAAACAATTCGAATCGAAAACAAATTTGAATGAAAATTGAAAGAAAATGTTAATCAAAATCTAAAAAATATAAATTGATTTCTAAAAAAGAACACAATAAAATAAAATATAAAATAATACAACAATAGAATGAAAATCAAAGAATAGTAAAGAGCAGGATAGAATTTAATAGAATGTAATCAAATACAATAATACAAATACAAATACATACAATCAAATTTGGTTGAAATAATTTCCAATCCTGTGTAAATAATTTCAAATCCGGTTGAAATTATTTCAAATTCGGTTGAAATAATTTCAAATCCGGTTGAAATCATTTCAAATCCGGTTGAAATCATTTCAAATCCAGTGGAAATAATTTCAAATTCGGTTGAAATAATTTCCAATCCAGTTGAAATAATTTTTTTATTTTTTTAAGTTTAATTGAACAAGCTGAAGTTAGATGTTGATTGGCTACCGTGCACTGCTGCACCAGATTTTGCACTCTCTAGTTTAATTAATCCACCCCACTGTGTTAATTACACTTTTCTACATGCTGTCAAATCTATCAAATGTAGCACCATCAATACTTAGCTGCAAGTGCAGTTATACCATTAGCTCAATATATCCAGACCCTGATCTCTCTACATGTTTTATAAATGGAATAAGTCACTGCAATGGAAGTTTTTGGAGCACCAATTTGAAACAATTAACTTTATTCCTAGAAATCCAGGGACAGGTAGTGTAGAGTGTGCATAGACCAGAAGCACTGAGTTAAGAATACACTTGCACAGTTGTGTCTGCACAGTGTTCAGATTCTGTATTTTGAAAAGGACAGCACTGAAGTATTATTATTATTATTATTATAATACAGGATTTATATATCGCCAACAGTTTGTGCAGCGCTTTACATCAGGAAAGATGTAAGTAAGTGTAGATATCACATTATTCTTACTGTCTAATGTGCTTTTCATACACTTACCTCCCAGTGACCTAAAGGTGGGAGAGGGAGAAATATACAGTATTAAGGCAAGGCAATGTTAAACAAAAACAATAAGACAGATTAGAAAAAAAAAATACTATACATTTCCAACTTGATTCAGAATTCCTTTTTCTGCTGCTCCAAAGTAGCACAACAGTAATATAAGACATTTCCCTAACCACTGTGTTACCTGTAGAGGTATTAAATCTGTTTATCTACAGTGACCTTTGAAAAATTGTCTAAAGAGGCTGCCCACAATTATGGGTGATCGGGTGTTAAATACACAAATAAGTGCTATATTATTTTCCTAATGAGAGGCAGTCTGGCTTTCAATAGATGTGCATCAAGTTTTTGGTAAATTTCTCGCTCACTATTCTCTGGTCTACAAAAAAGTACAGTAAAACACAAAAATGGATTAATGAACTTAAAGCGGGGGTTCGCCCTATACAAAATATATATCATTAGATCCAGCATACTGCTGACATCTGCAGTATGCTGTCCCCCCCCCCCCCCCCCCCGCTGTACTTACCGTATTTTCGTAGTTTTAACCCGGCTTCCGGGTTCTCTCTGCCCCGGAGTAGGCATACCTAAGACCAGGTGTAGATGATTGAGGTGTGCGTACAGCGCGTGATGCCTTCCTAAAATACCCGAAGTGGGACTCGGCTATTTACGGTGCCTGCGCAGTCAGCTCTACACTGCAGGCGCAGGCGCCATATAGCGCCGAAAACAGCCGGGTCTCACGTCGGCTATTTTCGGAAGGCATGACGCGCTGTACGCGCACGTCAATCATCTATGCCTCGTTTAGGAACGCCTACTCCCCGCGGGTAATATTTTCGGAGCCGGAATATGGTATGGAACTATGGATAACATGGTGAGTACAGGAAAAAAAAACAGCATACTGCAGATGTCAGCAGTATGCTGGATCTCATGGTAAAAAGTTGATTTTGAGGGTGAACCTCCGCTTTAAAGAGAAATTTATATATTGAATGTATCTTCAATTATTTTATTGTGTATGTCAAAAGAATTGTTATTCACTGAAGCACTTGGCACATTATTGGGTGTAGGAAAAAAAAAAACAATGATGCACCTCAAAAGAAAGGATAATGTAGAATACAGAAGACTTTCTTTACAAAAATAGCATATATTTGGCAGAAAAATTGTTCTTCTCCTGGTCACATTACTGAGATCCCAAAGAACCTTAAGCAGCTCCAAACACTCTAAACACAGACTTACTGTGCTGATTGTGACAAACAGTGGGTGAAATAACATTGCCAAAATTATGAAACATTCTCCAGCACTACATATACGCTGTAACATTCTACAGCAATATAATATTCTTAAATGGCTTAGTTACGTTGGGGACACTCACTGTTAGGCCTCGTACACACGAGGCAATCTATTTGTTCAAATCGGTCGGACCGACCGATTTGAACAAATCTGTCTGATAGGATTTTGGTTTGCTCGCGTGTACACACGAGCAAACCAAAATCCCCGCCAGCAGACGGCGAGCTGACGTGTCGGTGACGTGGCGGTGACGCTGACGCCGCCACATCACCGCACCAGGAAGTAAAACACTTCCGCGCATGCGCCGAATCCATTCGGCGGCGGTGCGGGACGACATGTCTGCTGGTAAGTGTACTAACCAGCAGACATGTCGGGCAGACGGATTCCCACCCGATAGATTTCAAAGCATGCTTTGAAATCTGTCGGGTGGCCAAATCCGTCGGCTCGGCCGTACACACGATCGAATCTGTCTGCTGGGACGGTCTAGCAGACCGTTTCCAGCAGACAGATTTGATCGTGTGTACGAGGCCTTAGTGTTAGGACCACAGATTACAGTGTGCCTTGGTGCGGCTCTGTGGCTTATGCATGCGTTTGCAAATGCGTGTTGACAAAACCCCTGTTTTTAACGCATACTGTTAGATAGTTTAATTTGGTTGTTCTGCAGGCTGGTCGGTAAGGAGGCCTGTTTTTTTCCTGGGCATTCCCCAGGTTATGTTGTTATCTGTATTAGCCTACCAATGCCACTTACTGTGATTGCCAGCAATAGATGGGGGCGGTGGACACGTTTTTGTTTCACCTGTGGTGTTTATATTGGTCCAGCAGTACACCAGCACCTATGCAGCCATTGTGCTATATGCTGGGTGTTTGGTGTGCTCCTGTACCTTTTAGGAGGGGTGGCTCCCCTTCAGTCCACCTGCCCTCATCTATCCATTAAAATGCATGTGCCTCTACTATGGGGACACTCACTGTTTAGTGTTAGGACCACAGATTACAGGGTGCCTTGGTGCGGCTCAGTGGCTTACGCATGCGTTTGCAAATGCGTGCGGACAAAGCTCCAGTTTTTAACGCATACTGTTAGACAGGTTAATATGGTTGTTTTGCAGGCTGGTCGGTAAGGAGGCCTGTGTTTTTCCTGGGCATTCCCCAGGGTATGTTGTTATCTTAGTTACGTATCACCTACAACACTTTTAGAAAATTTTCGGAAACTGCCTAGTAACATTATAATATTCATTGGCCACATTATAACTCTCAATATACCAGGCATACAAATGTGGGGAAATATATAACAATACAACTTATTAAATCAATTAAAAACATCTGTTTCCATCTCAACATCTTTAAAATTGAAGCAATCAATTCAAAATGCTTTTCCACAAGCAAAAAGATCTTTATTTTAGTCATGTGATTTCAAATCTCATTGGTCTTGGTTGTAAATAATTGTCACCTTTTAAAAAAAAATTATCTTTACCTATTAGCTTATAAACTGGGCCTACTGAGCGTAAAATATGAGGATTCAATGACACGCTGTAAATATAATAGAGGTAGAAAGAAAAGAACCTGGGGCACATACTGAATGTGAAGAAGGATCCCTGTGAAATAAAAATTACTGAGAGGATTCCTGTGGAATAAACATTATTTTCTTTAAAGGACAACAAACCTATGGAAGAGGAATTTATTCCCCCCCCCCCCCAAAGTTTGTTTGTGTCTAGCCTACAATATACAGCAGTACAATAAATCTTTAGACACATCTGTTTAGAGTCTGATTTATTTATTTCAATAGTCTTTTATGAAAAGTTTTAAGGACAGAAAACCTGCGACTGAAGGTGACATAGAAAAGAAAAAGAATACAAGAGAGTAAGCCTTGCAGGGCAAAGTGGTATCGTATATACAAACACCTAATATAAACGAACACAATGTACATACTTTTATTTCTTCTAGATTAGAACTAAGGTCAATATCATCCACAGATTTTCAATTAGAATTACCAAATGTTCTTAAAGGACGTCAGTGATTCATAGCGTAATGCTAATAGTCTTTCAAAAGTATAGATTGAGTCAATTATAGTTATCACCTCAGGCAGATTGGGTGCTTGGTCCTTTTTCCAGTGCCTGGTATTACTAAGTCGAGCAGCTAACAAAATGCTAGTGACCGCCTTGCAGTAGGTATTGGGAAAGTTATCTATCAATGAGAAACTACTCTAACGACTCTAACGATAATAGGGAGAGTATCTGAAGTAAAGCAAGACCATAAGTCAGCCAATAAAAGCAGGCATAATATGTACAGGTAAAATAGATCCTTCCACTTCCACCCATAATGTTTCTGATGTGGGAGTAAACCAGTATTGTATTTGGTCTAAGAGAACAGCGTATAGTAATCCCTGGTGTCAACTATGTCTATACCTCCTACTGACTTGTGTTTTATAAGTTGGGCATAGGAGCATCTAACTCTTTTATTTTTCCAAAGGAACTGTTTGAAGAGGGATGTCAAAGATGATAGATAACAAGGTTTAAGCTATATGGGGAGAGTGTGCAAATAGTTTAAAATCTGTGGGAGAATAAGCATTTTGAA
The DNA here is from genome assembly GCA_029574335.1 of Rana kukunoris. Lineage (NCBI taxonomy): Eukaryota > Metazoa > Chordata > Amphibia > Anura > Ranidae > Rana > Rana kukunoris. Next base: position 351,685,317 of record CM056053.1, on the reverse strand, counting down.
AGCAGCTAATGTACGTGACTAGGAAAATTAAAAGCTTGAAATGTCCTGACGTTCTGTACCTATTTTGGTTATACAGGATTTAAAATTGGCTCCCCTAAGCTGGCAGTAGAGGACGTTGAAGTAATGCCTAGATATGGTAGGCCCGAAGCAGTCCAGGGAAAAAAGTATAAGAATTTCCATAATGTATTGGTCCTTGTTGGTGAGGCCCAGGTTTAAAAAATTACTTTATAGTAAGAGATGGAACGGAACTGCATGAGGACTTGATGCACCTGATGCAATGATTTGGATAGATTTGTCAGGAAGTGTATCACAGTGTCAGCAAAATGATTTTTTTTTTTTTAATTTAAAGCCTGCAATGCGAGTGTGGGTCCAAGTTGTCTTGTCTAGTAGCCCAATCATAAGGTTGAAGTTGAGCAGAGACAGTGGGCAGCCCTCTCTTGTGCCATTTGTGATGTGGAAGGGTTTAGACAATAGACTAGAGGTATAAACTTGAATACAACGGCAGTATAGCAGAGACTGTTGACCCAGGAAATCCAAATTTTGGCAGAACATGAGCCATATATCCCCAATGCACTCGAACGCCTTCTCTGCTTTTATGGATAACAGCAGAGAAGGCATTCAAGTGCGATCAGTGTGGTCTATGACATTAATCATGTGTCTTGTGGCGCAAGAAGCCTGTTGCCCTTTAGTGAACCCCATTCAATCTGATTTGACTATAGAAAGCATAAAGTCCATTACATGATGTGCTAGTGTTTTGGCATACATTTTGATGAATTTAACAGTGATATCCATCTAGGAGGTATTCAGGTATTTTCTAGGTTTAGGGAGTGTGTTAATGTGTGCTCTCAGTATCTCTTGCGAGAAGGCAGCTTACATCTGTACAGCAGTAAACATAATGGGCAGATAAGGTGTCTGAACTAAAGGATTTATAATATTAATTTGTGAACATGCCTGGGCCATGAGATTTTACTAATGGAAGGGTTTTAATAATGCAAGAAATATCAGAGGCTGTAAAGGGACATTCATTTGTTGCAAATGGGTATCAGGTAGTGTGGATAATTTTAGGTAGGATAAAAACTTTTCTATCTCACATTCAGAAAGTTGTGGGGTAGTCTGATCATTCTTTAAGTTATAGAGAGAGCCATAACAATCTGCAAACACATCAGCAATGTGTTGAGAGTTGAGCAATTTCTGGGTAGTAGTTGGGTTGAATGTGCACGGGATTTTAGTTTTAGCCCATTGGGCTTTACGTTTTTTGGCTAAAAACTTTCCTGCTTTGTTATGAGTGTAATATTGAAGTCTCAGAAAACTGAGACACTTGTCACGTTGGGGCTGTAGGAGTTCTCTAAGCTCCGTACTCAATTTAAGGAGGGAGGTAGTGGTGGCTTGGTTGGGCTGTGTTTTATTTTGAAGCTCCGGAGCGTGAATATCACTTATGATAATGTTATATTCAAAGGTGAGTTGGCATTTAGTGTGGGCACATCATTTTAGTATCATGCGCCTCATATTCGCCTTATGGGCATTGCAGAGTGTGATGGCATTAACATCATCAGTATTGTTTTAAGAGAAATAGTCTCTAATATGCTGAAAGAGGAGTGACTTGTTTTTGGAGTCTTAGATGACCTGTTACAATCCCACAATTACAGGTAACTTGGCTGTACCCAAGTTGATCGATCAATCAACTTGGTACATTCAGTCTGCCCATACACGGTTTGAACCATGTATGACCTGCCTAAGTTTCTGTATTTTACAGCAGAGATTTTCTTGAACACCATGTGGGGAAAATGCAGCTGTTAGGGGCGTAAAAGGTAGCCAATGTATAAGGCTTGTTGTTGATATTACACTGCAAGATAAAGAAGTGGTCATCCGGGTCTATTATTAATGAATGTAGTGTGAAAGATATTGGCCTAGATTTAGGTAGGACTTATGCCGACGTATCTCGAGATGCGCCGCGTAACTCAAAATGTGCGCCGTCATATCTATGAGCCGTACCCACAGAACTAGATACGACTGAAAATAGGCTTCTCCCGACTGACGTAACTTTCCTACGTCGCCGTATCGTAGGCGCATATTTACGCCGAACGCATCTGGCGCACCCATTGATTTCCTATGCAAATATGCAAATGAGGGAGATACGCCGATTCCCGAACATGCGCGCTTTCAGCGCAGGCTACGCACGGTGCGCCTAAGCTGTACGGCCGGTCTAAAGTTACCCCTTATAAAGCAGGGGTAACTTTGCACCAGACTTGCACAAGTCAGCTGGAGAGTAGCTTCAGCAGCACCGTTACGGACGAGCTGAGCAACCACACTTGCAGGACAACACATGGCAGCCGTGGTCCTAGCACTACTAATGGGTCCACCGCCACGTAGGAGGAGGAGGGCACGGGAGAGGATATACCGCACACGCATAAACGTCTTTGGCATGGGTGATTCGGAGGTGTTTCTGAAGCCCTGAAGCCATCCAGGAAATAGCCACAACCCTGCATTATGACATCACCAGCAAGACACACCGCTCACAAGCAGTGCAGCCACTGGTCAAGGTCCTGGCAACACTGCATTTCCTTGCAAGTGGATCTTTTCAGCGTACAAGTGGAGTCGTGGCTGGGCTGTCACAATCCACCATGAGCAGATGTGTGCACCAGGTTGTCCCCGCAATCCTCAGACGCATGTCCCACCACATCATCAAACCCACCCAGGATCACCCGTGGCAGAAGGCAATGCAGGATTTCTACAACATTGCATGATTCCCACGCACCATCGGGGCCATTGATTGCACACATATGGCACTACAGCCCCCCCGTGACACAGAGCACGTATACTGAAATCGTAAGCATTGTCATTCCATCAACGTACAGGTGATAGCCGATGCCAAATATCTCATATGGCACGTCCGTGCCAAACACCCAGGGTCCAGCCACGACAGCTACATATACCGTCAAAGCAACATCCCAACAGAATTCGAACAGAACGTGTACAGGAACAGCTGGTTGGTTGGTGAGTGACATGGGAGTCAGGCATGACTGTCCAACCCCATGATGCAGACATCGCGAGGGGCACATGCACGGCTAACATCCTCCTGTCTTTTCCCTTCCAGGTGACCCGGCATATGCATTTGGACCCCATCTCATGACTCCATTCCGGGATCCCCAAACCAGAGAAGAGAGAAAATACAATGAAGCACACATACGCACCCGTGCAGTGGTGGAGCACACAATTGGCCTCTTGAAGTCCTGTTTCTGATGCCTGGATACATCCAGGGGGGGGGGCCTGTTGTATTCCCCAAACTTTGTGTGCCAGATCATCGGTGCATGTTGCATGCTGCACAACTACGCCATGAGATAGGGCCTGGAGATTGACATATGTGATGACCTGACCCCCCAACCACACAGTCCCCCCCTGCTCGAGGCTACCCCGTCTGCTGAGGGAAGAGCAGTCAGGAGGGTCCTCGTGGTAGGCATCTTTGCATGTTAAACACACACACATTCATCATGGCACACAGACAATGCACGAATACACACCACTGTGGTCCCTAGATCACACACACCACATCCACATCACATTGGATTAGCCCAAGTCCAACATGCAGGACTTGGGAGCAGCAACGCCACGTCAAGGCCCCAACGGTGTCGCTGTCCATTCATACCACATTCACACGGTCTTGAGGATAACTTCTCCCCGACCAAGGGTGACACCCCTTACTGGCAGGAGTGTCACCCCTACATTCACACACCAGTCACACTGTAGTCGCACACCTCACCGTGTGCAGATAGTACAAAAAATTAAAACGTATAACCTGAGTATACAAAAAATAATATAAATACTCATAACCTGAGTATACATAAAAAAAAAAAAAATATTAACTCATCACGTGAGCCAAAAAAAATAATTAAAGAAGGCACTCATCTGTCCTGACGTGGGCTTCGCCTGGTGCCACGGCCCTGGCTCCTTAACTGCCTGGGGGGGAGCCTCAGGGGGGGACATCAGGAGTTGGAGGAGCATCCCCTGGACTCTCCCTGGCTGGCTGCCTGCCCCTCCATCGCCAGGGCAATGCGAGTTAGGACCGTATTTGTGTCTGCCAGCAGCAGCCTGGTCTGCTTCCCCTCCGCCACGACGGCCACTGCCAGGCTCTTAACCTCAAACGCGAGGCCTGCTGTAGTGGTCTGCAGCTCCCCCAGGCTGGTGACAACAGCAGCACAATTGCAGCTCACGTTTTGGATGCTGTCACTTAGCTGGGATGTTGATGCCAGGCTATCAGCAATACACCGCATCTGAACAGCCACATCACCCATATTGCGGGTCTGGCGGGCCTGATCCCTGGCAAGGGTTTCCTGTATGGAGTCAGGAACACCCCTTGTTTTGCGGGTTACCTTCTGGGGGCCATGAGAGGCTTGGGGCCGTGGTTACGGGCTTTCCCTGACGAGGGAGGAAGGTGAGGGGCTTCCCCTGATGGGGGAGGAAGGTGAGGGGCTTCCCCTGATGGGGGAGGAAGGTTGGGAGGGTACAGGGATGGTTGGATCCTCCATGAGGTAGACGACTCCCTTAAGGTCCCCGTGCTCCTCCACCACTTCCTGTAGATGAGAGGAGTGGCCACTCTCCTGTGGGGATGGCGTGGGTCGCCCAGCAGCCGACGACGGCCCAGCTCCCTCCAGCACATCTGTGGATGACACAAAACATTCACATGTTGGTGGACCCACACACTTGGCGCATGTTCCCTTCCACACCCTCACATGCTACACACCGGATAGGAGATAAAACACACTTGCTTGTCTGGGCACTTTGGGCACCATGGAGAAACCGGTCATATTTGGCCATTCCAGCCACTATATAAGCCCTCTCCTCGTTGGAAAAATTCCTCTTCCTCCTCTCCTTGCCTCCTTTGCCAACTGCCGCCATCGCCAAGCATAAGTACCTTGCTTCAGGGGGAGGAAAAAGCAGGATGTACTTTTGCACCGGACGGGCGCATGTCTGGGCGTATTTAGTTGTGAGCATGCGCATAGGGACGCAAATCGTACGTCCATGTCACTGCGCATCCGCCGTTTTATATACGCCAGGCATAAAGCATTGCACCACGCTCAGACGATCATTTGCATAAGGTCACACCCACTTACACTTACGCTGCCTTTACGCCAGCAAAATTACAGCTCTGCTCCTTGTCAGCGTAGCGTATATTCGCTACGCTACGCCCGCCTAAAAATGCGCCAAGCTACCTGAATCTAGCCCATTGTGTCCCTGATAGCCAACATCTCTCCTCTTTTCTTGTGAAGGTAGATATATATATATATATGTGGGGAAGTTCCCTGTGATGGCATTGGGGGTAGCTTTAGTTTGAAAATGTATCTCTTGAACAGAGAGTATGTCACCTTGGTGTGATCAAGCTTCCCTCTAGAGAAACATTTTTCTAGGTGGTTAGGGCCACGGGCATTGATAGATACTGGGGGCCAGATTCTCAGCGGCGCCACGACGGAGTATCTCAGATACTCGTATCACCGTTTTTTTTTGCCTTGTATCTATGCGAGTGATTCCTAGAATCACTTTGGCATAGATATGGCTGAAGATCCGACAAGTGTAATACCATTACACTTGCGGATCGTAGTTGTAATGACAACTCCGGCCACTAGGTGGCCTTTACGTTGTTTTCTCATTTGCCTATGCAAATGAGGCTACTACGCCGATTCCCGATTGCTTTTACGCCGCCCCGTCGTCGCGTACGTCGTTTACGAACGCATAAGGTTACCCCTGCTAATATGAGGGGTAACCTTACGCAGTACCGTCGGATGCCATCGGGTGCCGTTGGATGCCATGTTAAGTATGGTGTCGGGTCAGCGTCGGCTTTTTCCGTCGCTTACGTCGTTTTACTACCTCGTTCGCGAATAGGGCATTGCGTAGTGTCGATCACGTCGTTTTGACGTTTGTTTCCACAACGCTTTCCGACGTGAGCTGGAGCATGCGCACTGGGTTTTTTCACCGGCCGGCGCATGCGCAGTTCGTTCGACGCGGGGGCGCGCTTAATTTAAATACAAGCCGCCCCCTTTGAATTACGCGGGCTTACGCTGGGCGATTTACTCTACGCCTCCGCAAACTACGGAGCAAGTGCATGGAGAATACGGCATTCTCATACAAATTCGCCGGCGTAGCGCAAGCTATTTACACTACGCCGGCGAATTTGTATGAGAATCTGGCCCTATACAGTATCTATCTTTAATCTCCATGCAACAGGTTAAACAAGGTAATGAGAGATAATGAGAGTGAACGCACTCACTTGGCAGGAGCGACATCCAAGAAATGGTATATCGCAGTAAGATCTGTAATTCATCCCAAGGTAGGGTGGTCATATCCAAAAGGGCCTCTGTGATGTTCTTGCTCGGGAGAGACCAGAAGAGTGAGGCTAAAATGTGAAAACAGTAAACAAGAACAATTAAACATGGTAAGAGAACTGCGATCAGCTGATTTGGGATCGATATAGGCTTGAGTGTAGAAAACGTGAAGTAAAAAGTGTTTGAGTAAAGCTATGCACAGACAAGCAGCAACACCTTTAGGGGTATAGAACAACAACTCTTAGGCCTTGTACACACGAGGGGATATGTCCGCTGAAAACGGTCCGATGGACCGTTTCAGCAGACATCTCCGCTCGTGTGTATGGGCTAGCGGACAGATTTCTCCACCCGACAGATTTCAAAGCATGCTTTGAAATCTATCCGGTGGAATCTGTCTGCCCGACATGTCTGCTGGTTAGTACACTTACCAGCAGACATGTCGTCCCCCACCGCCGCCGCGCCGCCGCCGAATGGATTCGGCGCATGCGCGGAAGTGTTTAACTTCCTGGTGCGGTGACGTGGCGGTGACGTGGCGGCGTCAACGTCACCGCCGCGTCACCGCCACGTCACCGCGCCGTCCGGCGGCGGGGAATTTGATCCGACGGTGTGTACACGCCATCGGATCAAACTCCCGATCGGACATATCCGATGGAAATGGTCCGCGGACCGTTTTCATCGGATATGTCCGATCGTGTGTACGAGGCCTTACTGAAGCTCCTGATGCCAGCTTTGACTTTGAATAGATTGTTATGGTCTAGCGTCCTCTCTGGAATGTTGTTTATGGGAGCGTTTGTCAGAAACCACTTGCCAGTCCTCAGCAATCATCAATGGAGATGCTCTTGTGGACATAGTAGGTTGCTGATCTGGTAGGATATTCCATGAACATAGCAGGCAGAGGTCTTCCTTCACTGACGTTGTAGATGTAGCAGAGCCATCTCGAGAAATAAATAGTTTGGCTGGATATTTCCACTGGTAACAAATTAAATGGTTCCTCAGTGCTTTAGTTATGGCATCCACGTGCTTCCAGAGAGATCTGGAAGCACCTGTAGGTTCGCTGCTTGTTTAGAGAAATTATCTTTCTTACGAAAAGCCTCCAGCAACATCTCCTGGTAGAAGTGTACACATAATAGAACATCCTGTGGTACATGGTTGCACCTTGTCAATACTCAAATCAGGTGATCAAAGGTAGTTGTCAGGGAAGGGCTTTAGGACCCAGCATCTCTACTGACACTTATGGCAGGAGAAGGACTTTAGGACCCAGTATCTCTACCGGCAGGTCACATGGGCCTATATAAGGAAGTCTGCTTGTGTCTGCATTTGCTGGTTGATATTCAGCTCCTCCAGTGTGTTATCTTTGTGACCAGGGCCGATCCTGGGCGGGTGCGAGGCACCCAGGCGCCTAGAGGGGGGAGGCGCCGAGGAGTGCTTCCCTCCCTCCTCCTCTCCTTGACCAGGCTGTGCCAAAGCATTGTTATTTCCAGCCAAAACACGAGTTCACGAGCACAGTAACACTGTTAGCGGGTGGCGCCAGGAGCCGCCGCCGCCCGCTTACATTGTTAACTTGTGGTTTAATTTCGAGCGAGCGCTTCACTCCGAGGAGGTCGCGGACTACAATTCCCAGAAGCCACGGCGGCGCCGGCGGCCATCACGTTACTGATGTGCGGCCGGCGCCGTGGCTTCTGGGAGTTGTAGTCCGCGACCTCCTCGGAGTGAAGCGCTCGCTCGAAATTAAACCACAAGTTAAAAATGTAAGCGGGCGGTGCGGCTCCTGGCGCCACCCGCTAACAGTGCTACTGTGCTCGTGTTTTGGCTGGAAATAACAATGCTTTGGCACAGGTCAAGGAGAGGAGGAGGGAGAGAAGCAGTAGCACTCTGACACTTCGCTCCCCTGCATGCTGAGGCTCCCGGTGGGTGGTGTGAAGCTTCAAGGAAGGAGAGGAAAGTAAAGTACAATTCCGAGTTTTACACTTCTGGCTGCAGTCAGTTCATGTAATTTACCCCAGCACAGGAGCATCGCCATCACACACCCCCCAGGAATGGAGGAGGCCATGCAACTTGCAAGAAAGAGGACCTGTCCTGCTGAGCTGGCAGCTGCCATTGGACCATGGCGCAATGGAGACCCTGACCCCCACATGATAAATCTATTTCCCCCCTGCTGGGAGCTGTCCATTACCTGTGGGTCCTGCTGGAAGCTAGCCATGGCCTACAGGCCAGCAGGGCCCACAGGTCATGACCAGATCCCAGCAGGACCCACTGGTCTGCAGCTAGCCCCTCTACAGGACCCACTGGTCCGCAGCCAGCCCCCCTACAGGACCCACTGGTTCGCAGCCAGCCCTTCTACAGGACCCACTGGTCCGCAGCCAGCCCCCCTACAGGACCCACTGGTCCGCAGCCAGCCCCCCTACAGGACCCACTGGTTCGCAGCCAGCCCTTCTACAGGACCCACTGGTCCACAGCCAGTCCCCCTACAGGACCCACTGGTCCGCAGCCAGTCCCCCTACAGGACCCACTGGTCCACAGCCAGTCCCCCTACAGGACCCACTGGTCCGCAGCCAGTCCCCCTACAGGACCCACAGATCCGAGGCCAGCCCCCCGCAGGACCCACAGATCCGCATCCACCTTCCAGCAGGACCCCTGACCTGTGGTTCCTGCTGGCCCTGCATGACCAGATCCCAGCAGGACCCACTGGTCCGCAGCTAGCCCCCCTACAGGACCCACTGGTCCGCAGCTAGCCCCCCTACAGGACCCACTGGTCCGCAGCCAGCCCCCCTACAGGACCCACTGGTTCGCAGCCAGCCCTTCTACAGGACCCACTGGTCCGCAGCCAGCCCCCCTACAGGACCCACTGGTCCGCAGCCAGCCCCCCTACAGGACCCACTGGTTCGCAGCCAGCCCTTCTACAGGACCCACTGGTCCACAGCCAGTCCCCCTACAGGACCCACTGGTCCGCAGCCAGTCCCCCTACAGGACCCACTGGTCCGCAGCCAGTCCCCCTACAGGACCCACAGATCCGAGGCCAGCCCCCCGCAGGACCCACAGATCCGCATCCACCTTCCAGCAGGACCCCTGACCTGTGGTTCCTGCTGGCCCTGCATGACCAGATCCCAGCAGGACCCACTGGTCCGCAGCTAGCCCCCCTACAGGACCCACTGGTCCGCAGCCAGCCCCCCTACAGGACCCACTGGTTCGCAGCCAGCCCTTCTACAGGACCCACTGGTCCGCAGCCAGCCCCCCTACAGGACCCACTGGTCCGCAGCCAGCCCCCCTACAGGACCCACTGGTCCACAGCCAGTCCCCCTACAGGACCCACTGGTCCGCAGCCAGTCCCCCTACAGGACCCACTGGTCCACAGCCAGTCCCCCTACAGGACCCACTGGTCCGCAGCCAGTCCCCCTACAGGACCCACAGATCCGAGGCCAGCCCCCCGCAGGACCCACCGATCCGCATCCACCTTCCAGCAGGACCCCTGACCTGTGGTTCCTGCTGGCCCCCTGACCTGTGGTTCCTGCTGACCACACCAGGTGACACCAACCCTAGCGATGCCACTGCTTGTGTTTGTCTCGCACATTGCACAAGCTTTGGTCTAAAATTCCTGGCGGCACTGTAACAAATCCCACCTCCTGTGAGATAGACGGAACATTGATCCAATGCAGTAAGATTTAATCGGTGTGACGTGTATCATAGAAGCCACAAGCTGGTCTAGGAGGCGGGACTTTGTTACAGTGGCTGCTCGGGAGATTCAAATCCAAGCTCTGTGACAGCAGGAGATCGTCACTGCTCTGTGTGATCCAGGAGCACTGACAGGCTGCAACTGGTGTGCACCTATGAGCTGGATTTGGTAGGAACTGGTAGTTTGCATTTGATGGCCGCTGATGGGGCTGCAATTGGTGGGCACTGGTAGGCTGCATTTGATGCATTGATTTCTAGTATAATTTCCGCAGTCTCTGACCATCTCTTGTATCATGTCTGCAGTCTCTTACCATCTCTTGTATCATGCCTGCAGTCTCTTACCATCTCTTGTATCATGTTTTCAGTCTCTGACCATCTCTTGTATCATTCCTGCAGTCTCTGACCATCTCGTGTACCATGTCTGCAGTCTCTGACCATCCCTTGTACCATGTCTGCAGTCTGACCATCCCTTGTACCATGTCTGCAGTCTCTGACCATCTCTTGTACCATGTCTGCAGTCTCTGACCATCTCTTGTACCATGTCTGCAGTCTCTGACCATCTCTTGTACCATGTCTGCAGTCTCTGACCATCTCTTGTACCATGTCTGCAGTCTCTGACCACCTCCTGTATCATGTCTGCAGTCTCTGACCATCCCCTGTATCATGTCTGCAGTCTCTGACCATCCCTTATACCATGTATGCAGTCTCTGACCATCCCTTTGTATAATGTCTGCAGTCTCTGACCATCCCTTGTACCATGTCTGCAGTCTCTGACCATCCCTTGTACCATGTCTGCAGTCTCTGACCATCCCTTGTACCATGTCTGCAGTCTCTGACCATCCCTTGTACCATGTCTGCAGTCTCTGACCATCCCTTGCATCATGTGTGCAGCCTCTGACCATCTCTTGTATCATGTCTGCAGTCTCTGACCATCCCTTGTACCATGTTTGCAGTCTCTGACCATCTCTTGTACCATGTCTGCAGTCTCTGACCATCTCTTGTATCATGTCTGCAGTCTCTGACCATCTCTTGTATCATGTTTGCAGTCTCTGACCATCTCTTGTATCATGTCTGCAGTCTCTGACCATCTCCTCTACTATGTATGTAGTATGTCTACCAGACCTCCTAACAGAAGCCCTCTATGTCCATCAGAGAGACCCCCCCAGGCCCAATTAGTGTATTCTCTTCCTGTAATTTGTTTATTGTTAAGAGATCATTGGAGGATCCCAGGATAATGAAGACTTCTTAGGGAAGCATCTCTGTGTCTGAGTCGTTGCCATAGAAATATGTGTAACAGGGAGGAGTTAGTAAGATGACCATGCCCATGCAGGGGCGCCAGAAATATTTCTGTACCCAGGCGCCTGTGACCCTAGGATCGGCCCTGTTTGTGACAGTATCGACTAGCCATGATGTCTGAGGCAGTCCAGCGCTTTACAAGATAGCTACTTTCAGCTGAAAGGACGCCTTCACCCCCTTACTACCTCTATGACTCCTGTGGATGTTAACCAAGCTACTAGCTCTACTGTCTCAGCTTCAACGGCCAGTTCTCCTGCCATAGCCACACCTGCTGCAGGATTACATCCTCCGGAGCCCAGAGTCCCCACTCCTGAGCGCTTTTCAGGTGACTGCCGGAAATTCAGGGCCTTCAAAAACGCATGTGAACTTTACTTTGCCCTGCAACCAAGGACTTTTTGTCTTTTTTTTTTTTTCACCTCAGAGAACTCTGTCAGGAGACTTATTCAGTTTTGCGTTCATTCGCTGTCATAGTTCACATCATTGTGGTATATATTCTTTTTTTTATATATATATATATTACTTTATTCTTTTTCCACTTCTCATCTTTTGGGTACCTAGTGCCCAACTTGTCAAAAAGAGATTACTAATACATCTATGTCTCAATGAAAATTGATACCCTCCCCCTCTCCCCTTCCCTTCCCTCCCCCCTCCCCTTCCCTTCCCTTCCCTCCCCTTCCCTTCCCTACCCTTCCGACCTCTCTCTTCCCAACTAAACCGGCTTTCCAACTTCTCTATTCCTGCAGAAAGATACCTCATACCATTAAATAATAAATCAAATTCTGCATAACCCATTGTATGCTTGTACCCTTTCCAGACCTTCAACTTCTCTTCATACTCCTCCCATTTCTCTCCTTCCCTAAATCTAAGGCCTCGTACACACGAGCAGACAGATTTGTTCAAATCTGTCTGTCCGACAGATTTGAACAAATCTGTCTCCTGGGATTTTGGTTTGCTCGCGTGTACACACGAGCAAACCAAAATCCCCGCCAGCAGACGGCGCGCTGACGTGTCGGTGACGTGGCGGTGATGTTGACGCCGCCACGTCACCGCACCAGGAAGTAAAACACTTCCGCGCATGCGCCGAATCCATTCGGCGGCGGTGCGGGACGACATGTCTGCTGGTAAGTGTACTAACCAGCAGACATGTTGGGCGGACGGATTCCCACCCGATAGATTTCAAAGCATGCTTTGAAATCTGTCGGGTGGCCAAATCCGTCGGCTCGGCCGTACACACGATCGAATCTGTCTGCTGAAACGGTCCAGCAGACCGTTTCCGGCGGACAGATTTGATCGTGTGTACGAGGCCTTAGATATTCCATTTTGTAAATTTCGTCTACTTTATTACACCACCCTCTCAGGACTTTTTGTCTTGAGACCATCAAGGTGGGTTTTATCATCTCACTCTTATCAGATGAGCCACAGCCCTGGGTTCATAACCTCTTTGAGCAAAAGAACTTAGTATTGGATTCAGTTTTCACCTTTTTCAAAGCTATGGCTACCCTATATGATGATCCACAGCAGACTGCAACAGCCAAGTCTGCCCTTCATGCCCTAGTACAAGGCAGACAAGCCTTAGAAGAGGATTATATTGTGGAGTTTCGCAAGTGGTCTGCTGATACCGTGTGGAATGATGCCACCCTAAAAAAAAAAAACAGTTCCGTCAGGGCTTATCCGAGACCCTCAAGGATGAGTTTGCTACAGTAGGTGGCCGCGATATTGTGTCTAATTGCGGCTCTGCATCGGCGATATTGACCCTCTGTGACCCCCGTTGAGCTTTGTCGCTCCTCCTGCTCTCCGCCCCCCAATAGATTCCTATGGATATGCTGCATCTCGTAGGGGCGGCGAGCATCAGTCTACTGTGGAGCTTCTGGCCACTACCTTTGCAGTTGTCCTGTTCGCCCAAGTAAATCCAGCCTTCCGTGCCCCTCATACCTCCAGTTATCTGGGACTGTATCCACTCATGTAATTCTCCCCATATCTCTGTAGGTGGCTGGAAAGGAAGTCAAGCTGCAGGCAATCATTGACTCTGGAGCCTGTAGTTGTTTCTTGAATGATATGGTGCATAACACCGCGCTGCTAGTCAAAAGTATTTTAAAGCAGCTGACACGGCTGTGAAATAAAGCAAAAATAGAACGAGTGTATATAAAGTGTCGCGCTAAACAAACATAGAAGCTGCATATAATGACATAAAAAATGCAACACAAAATAAGCAATACAGAAGTGAAAATTATATACTAATTAGTGCACCAAGTGAAAAGTCCACACAGTGAGTGAAAAATACAAGTCCAATGGAATACTAAATAAAAATATAGTTCCAAAATAGGAATGTTGATAATCTCGGGTCAGAAGTCAGAAACTCCAGAGTGAAAACCCTCCACCGATAAAGATGTAGGCTTACCGGAATTATCAGACTCAGGCAAACATATGTTTCATGAGTCAGAAAGGCTTAAAGTAAAGACAGGTGTCGTTGGAATCTCTCCAGGAACAAAGAAGGTAGCCACTGATATCCAGACCATCACATGTACCAAGGATAACTTGAAGGCATACAGCTGATTCTCAACAGTGCTCGTGGTCACAAATACAGAAAGGAAGAAGAAAGAGCAACATAGTGTAATACTGTAAACAAACTTAAAATTTTAATGGGCAGATGCACTTACATATGAAGCAGTACACAGCGCATATAATTACAGATGGTGGCAGTAGAGTCGTTGTTTCTTGGACACCAAACTTGCACATACCCCTGAAACGAAAAGGATCAAAAACTTGATGTACATTTAGCAGATGGTATTGCTCCCAGCTCTGGACCTGTCAATCAGGAGACATTCCCTGTCCTTGCCACCACAGATGCACGCCATCAGGAATTACTCCACTTTGATGTCATCAGGTCGCCAATATTTCCAGACATCCTGGGGATACCTTAGCTGTGGGCCCACAACCTGCAAATCGACTGACCCAAGGGAGAAATCAGCTTCTTATCTCCCTACTGTCTCCAACACTGTGGCATCCCCATGAATGAATGAATGAATGAAAAATTTATATAGCGCGGCACATGCGAACTAAATCACCTCTGGGCGCTTGTTGTTCCTGTGTCCTTTGATATCAAAAGAGATGAGTCTTGATCTTTCTCCTGAAGGCTAAGTGATTCTCCTCCAACCGTATGCTGGTTGGTAAAGCGTTCCATAGTCTGGGGCCTTGGACCGCGAATCTTCTTTCTCCTTTGGACTTGTAGTTGGCTTTCGGGATCTGTAGCAGGTTTTGATTGGTGGATCGCAGAACGTGATTGTGGTTGTGAGCTTTTATTTTTCCGCATAGATATTGGGGGGCATTCCCATGGACACATCTATGCGTTAGACAGAGTGCTTTAAAAGAAATCCTGTCTTTAACTGGTAGCCAGTGAAGGGTTCTCGGTGAAGATGAGATGGATTCCCAGGGTTTTTTCCCTGTCACAAGTCTGGCAGCCGTGTTCTGAACGACTTGCAGACGAGCGATTTGGTACTTGGGGAGTCCGAGGTAAAGGGCATTTGCATAATCCAGTCTGGAGTTAACAATTGCTCCCACCACGACCGCTAAATCTTCTTTGGGGATGAAAGGGGTAAGTCTGCGTAGTAGGCGCAGCAGATGGTGGGATCCATGCCTGTCAATCCTTCAGTGTGTGTCTCAGTTCAACCTACACCACATCCCTGTCATGACATCCATTCGGCCTACTTTGATTTCCTTTCTTTGACAAGAAAGGGGATGATACCCTGCCCCTTCGGGCAAATCTTTCCTTATCCGAGCTGGAGCTGGAGATCCTCCGACAGTATATAGATGAAAACCTAGCCAAAGCATTTATCCGCAGCTCCTCTTCGCCTGCTGGTGCTGGCATCTTCTTTGTTGAGAAGAAGGATCATTCTCTCAGACCATGCATTGATTATTGGGACCTTAATAAAATCACGATCAACAACAGATACCCACTCCCTCTCGTTGCTGAGCTATTCCAAAGGTTCCAAACAGCTCGGGTTTTCACAAAGTTGGACTTACGGGGGCCTACAACATGGTTTATATTTGGGCATGCTTTGGGCACTTAAAGTACCTTGTAATGCCATTTGGGCTATGTAACGCCCCCGCGTCATTCCAAAATTTTTCAAATGACATTTTCAGGGAATACCTTGACGTGTTCTTTTTTTTAATCAAGCAAAACCTATTTATTGAGCACAAAAGGTATTTGTACACACATGGTTCAGAGCAAAACAAATACAAAAGAACAGTCAGTACGTCAGTACCGACACATACAGCAGTAACGTATTACACATAATCAACAAGAACAATTGCAACCCACTCTTTACTTCAGATAAAAGTATCATTACCCCCCCCCCCCCCCCTCTCATCCAGATGAAGAAATTAGAGCAACCATATATACTCTAGGAAAACAATCGGTCATATACCAAATCCAATGAGGCCAGTCCGGGAACACCTAGCCATGGGGCCCACAGTTTATCAAATTTACCTCTTTTACCCCTATGTTGATAGATCAGTTTTTCTAAACGGATAGTGTCACTTATTTGGGCAAGCCACTCCTGCAATGTGGGGGGTTCCGTGGATTTCCAGTGCCTCAGGATTACCTTCCTAGCTTGAAATAGAGCCCTTGCCACCGCCTGCCTCCTCCAGTGGGAGTGCATCTAATATGCCCAGCAAACAATACTTAGGGTCGACAGGAATTTTCATCTGAAAGACCCTATCAAGGGTATCCAGGACTTGTGACCAGTACAGGTGGAGCTTTGGGCACCGCCAAAGGAGATGAATCAAATCTCCATGATCCTGGCTGCACCTAGTACATTCTGCACCTGACCCCACCCCCATACAAGCCAACCTTGCTGTAATGTAATGAGCCCGCAAGAGAATATATAGCTGTGACACATGCTGGGCCACATTCAGGGAACACAGGGGGGCGGCTTGCATGACCTCCTCCCACTGCTCCTCCTCAAAAGTTCCAACGTCCCATTCCCACTGCGACACCACCTTAAGAGGTGAGTCCCCATGGAAAAGGCAGAGGAGCATGGCATAGCTACAAGAGATAAAGCCTTTATATGTAGTGACCACAAGCATGTAATTAAAAATGGATGCGGGATCTAGGGACCATTGGTCCCTAAACCCTGACCGCATGCCGAAGTTGCATGTAATAAAAGTGCATTGTATCCGGGAGCCTGAAGGCCTCCTTAAGCTCAGCGAAAGGCCTCTACCTGCCCCCTCGAAAAATATGAGTCAAATGAGATATGCCAAATTGTAGCCACCTGGTGCCATATGGTATTTTTGCCAGTTCCGGGAAGTGGTTGTTATCCCATATGGGGCTATATTTAGTGAATCCCAGAACCCCCTGCATCACCCTCACTTTGTTCCAAATTTTTTGCATCAGTGCATAAGTAGGGAACAACCTGTTGGATTTGGTAAAGTGCAGGGCCTCCAGGCCATCCACCACCCCCGATCCTGTTGTAAATCTAAGTAGTGCGGGAGTGGAGTCTATCAAGTTTAGGTATTGCTCTCGCGGGGGGTGTGCCGCCCTCGCTATATGCTGCAACTGTGCAGCCAGTTAGTAAATCCAGGGGTTAGGCAACGCCAGCCCTCCAGCGTCTTTTGGGCGCTGCAGCTGTTCCAGTTTGATTCTGGCCAGCTTTGACTGCCAAAGGAGTGACCGGAAAATCGAGTTTATTATTCCAATTTTTTTCAGAGGGATGACTATTGGGGTGTTGTGGAGTATATACAGTAATTGAGGCATCATTATCATCTTAAGAAGGTTCACACGGCCTGCAGGGGATATCTTAAGCCTACTCCATACTTTAACCCTATCTTGACAGTGATTTAGCATAGGGGTCAGGTTGAGTCCAATATATTGGAATGGTTGGGGGGGGGGTCACCTGTATCCCCAAATATCTAAAAGAGCGTGAGAGTGGAATGTCCTGCATGGTCAGCGCCGATGGATCGGGCTTCGCATCCAACAGCATAAGAGAGGATTTAGTCCAATTTATGACCAACCCAGAGTATGTCCCAAACTCCATTATCACCCTCATAGCCTCCCGAAGAGAAGTGGACGTATCACCAAGAAACAGCATCGTATCATCAGCATACAACATTATCTTTTCATGAAGTCCCCCATATCTGAGTCCCTGTATAGATGGGCTAGAGCGGATCATGGCAGCCAGTGGCTCAATGGCCAGGGCAAACAACAGAGGGGACATAGGGCAGCCCTGCCTGGTCCCCCTGTGTAGTTTAAAGCTAGGGGATACCTGACCCCCCTCCCTGATGTTTGCCACCGGTGAGCAATACAGCAGCTGAACCCATGAGATGAACCTATCTCCAAACTCAAACTTGCGCATAACTGCCCAAAGATATTCCCATTCCACACTGTCAAAAGCTTTATGGGCATCGAGGGACAGAAGGGCCTGGTCCCCGCCGTTGTCTGCTGGAGACTGGATGTGGAGAAAAATGTGGCGCAAATTAATTGCCGTCGATTTCTGGGGCATAAATCCGTATTGATCCGAATGGATAATCGAGGAGATCACCATATTAAAATGTAACGCCAAGACTTTCCCCAAAATCTTGATTCTGCAAAAGTGAGATAGGACGATATGACCCTGGGTCAATCTTTTTTTTAGAGCATGTTACAAAAACATTGTGTAGCCCGCCCAAACTGTGATAGGTCTTCAGTGATTCAGAAGATCACAATCATCTGTGGATGGACACAGCGAGAGGGCTACACCCATTGAGACCAGGTGTAAAGATACTTAAAACTTGGTTAGCAAGGAATGGTGACATATCCCTCCTAGCTGACAATTAGAAAATATCTACATTCTAAAATCCTATCTAGTATCCTGGATGAAATAATACTAGCTCCTGAAGAAGCGGTCTCCGCGAAACATGTCAAGCTTGTTTGTGATCTACCATGTATGACAGTCATCATATCTCCCATGAGATTGGATGCCCCTTCTGGATCATTATTGGTTAACTATATTTTTTGCTGTCCAATACAGTTGTTTCTGTGTTAACTCTTTGTTTTAATGTTTTTATATGTACTGTATTTACTGTGATGTTGGTCCAATAACCCCTGTGGGAATTGTATCAATAAAACGTATTCATATTTTTATAATTGGTGCCTACAAAGTCCATTTTTGTCCTTCTCCAATAATTGCTATTTCAACATATTTAGGACGTGGCACTGCACTACCACATAACACCCGCAGCCCATCCTGTGCGTGGTGTACTTCTCTCTGAATTTTGGTCACTAATGATATGAGATCATTCTTTCAGCCGACCCATCGACAGCTGTCCTCCGGATCCAGCATCAGAGAACGCCGAGACCGACAGGTGTCCGACTACATCGGGTTAATGGCCAATGTGGACGCACTGAGAAGTAGGGATGAGCTGAACACCCCTGGGTTTGGTTCGCACCAGAACGTTCGAACAGACCGCGGGTTCGCACGAATATTTCGAACCCCATTGAAGTCTATGGGACCCGAACGTTCGAATTCAAAAACGGTTGTTTTAAAGACCAAAATTCAATTAAATGTTGGAAAACATCGTTCAGAACCCGGGTCTTGCCCCAGGGAACATGTATCAATGGAATTTTTTTTTTTTTTAAACGGACGTTTTTTGCGGAGCAGCCATTTTAATGATTCTTAAAGTGAAAAAAAAAATTCCTTTAAATATCACACCTGCTGGGTGTCTATAGTAGTGGCACGTGTTAAGAAATGTCCCTGCACAACAAGAGAGGACTATAAAAAAAAAAAGTAATTAATGCTACTTGCGCAAGTTCTGTGTGGCAACATTATGTCGAATATTTTAGCGGTGGTGGGGGGCCATTATTGTTTTGTGAAAGAAATTTTTTAGAAAAAAGGGCACCCCTCAAACATACTGTAATTGGAGCGCAACAAGGAGCCACGTGCAAAGAATTGCATCAAAAATTGTTATTAGGCACCCCTGTTAAACAGGGGCTGAAAAATTGTGCCTTGGGCACAACACAACACTTGCAACCCCTCCCAATAACTCCAATTTGAGCGCAACAAGGAGCCACGTGCAAATTATTGCATCAAAAATTGTTATTAGGCGCCCCTGTTAAACAGGGGCTGAAAAATTGTGCCTTAGGCACTGGTGGCAGAGCCCAGAAACACAACATTTCTTACTAGCTATCAGCAAGAAAAGTGAGGAGGAGAAGGATATTCCATCAGCAGCATAAGAGGACAGTCACTCAGCATCAGCAGTCTAAAAGGGATCCGACATTTCAACAAAAAGATATTATTCATTAATATCAGCATCAGGTGCTTGGTAGCTGGTGTTGATCCAAGCCTGATTCATTTTGATGAAGGTCAGTTGATCAACAGAGCTGGTGGAGAGGCGCACCCTGTGATCAGTCACAAAGCCTCCAGCAGCACTGAATGTCCGTTCTGAAAGAACACTGGATGCAGGGCAAGCCAGTAGCTCAATTGCGTACTGGGCAAGCCCTGGCCAGTGATCCATCCTCAAGACCCAGTGAGCCAGAGGATTTTCGGTGGGGAAGGTGTCCAAGTCGGATCTTGCCCCTAGGTTTTCCCGAACCATGTAAACCAGACGCTGGCGATGGTTGCTGGAACCGGTCAGCCCTTGGGGCTGCGGACTAAAAAACTGCCTGAACGCATCGGTCAGACGACCACCTTCTCCACCGCCCCTTCTGTGACACACCGAAGCCTCAGCAAGATGTTGTCCAGAGCCAGGTTTTGGTAATCCCCCCGGTTCTGGGAACGCATTGCACAGACCCTTCTGCAAGGCCTCCCGCAGAAGTTTCATCTTCTGCTCCCTCTGCGATGGCAACATAAGGTCCGCAACCTTACTCTTGTAACGTGGATCAAGGAGAGTCGCCAGCCAGTAATGATTACTCTCCTTAATAGCACGTACACGAGGATCCTTACGCAGGCTTTTCAGGATCAGGGAGGCCATGCAGCGTAGGTTTGCAGAGGCATTCGGGGCACAGTCCTCTGGGTCACTGAGGACGACAGGATCCACAGGCACCTCATCCCAGCCACGTAAAACTCCACGTGCTCCTTGGGACTGTAAATGATCCATTAAAGACTGCTGCTGCTGAGTGCTAGGCTCCACCTCCATGCTGCTGATACAATCCTCCTCCTCCTCCTCCTCCTCTTCCTGTGTGCTAGGTGGGCAAGCAGGACCACTGTTTGGGTAAAGGGGGCCTTGAGAGGTAAGGAAGTCCTCCTCTTCCTCCCTCTGTTCTGCCTCAAGCCCCTGTCCATTATTCCACATAGCGTGTGCTCCAACATGTGAATAAGAGGGACAGTCTCACTGATGCATGCACTGTCACTGCTCACCATCCTCTTGGCCTCCTCAAATGGTGACAGGACAGTGCATGCATCCCTGATCAAGGCCCACTGGCGTGGGGAAAAAAAACCTAGCTGCCCTGACCCAGTTCTGCTGCCATATTGGCACAGGTACTCATTGATGGCCCGCTGCTGCGTGTGCAGCCGCTGCAGCATGGCCAACGTTGAGTTCCATCTGGTGGGCATGTCACAAATTAGGCGGTTCTTGGGGAGTTGTATTCCCTTTGGAGGTCAGTCAGCCGAGCAGTGGCATTATATGACCTCAGAAAATGCACACAGACTTTCCTGGCCTGCTTCAGGACATCCTGCAAGCCTGGGTACCTGCCCAAGAACCGCTGCACCACCAAATTGAGGAAATGCGCAAAACAGGGCATGTGGGTGAGTTTTCCCTGTCGCAGGGCAGAGAGGAGGTTGGTGCCATTATCGCTGACCACCATTCCAGGCTTCAGCTGGCGTGGCGTCAACCACCTCTCAGCCTGACCCTGCAGAGCTGACAAAACCTCTTCCTCAGTGTGGCTCCTGTCTCCCAAGCACACCAGCTATAGCACCGCATGGCATCTCTTGGCCTGCATTCCTGCGTATCCCCTCGTACGCCTATGGAGCATGGCTGGTTCGGAGAAAACATCCCCACAGGAAGAGGCCACAGAGGAAGAAGAAGGAGGGGGTGGAGGAAAGAGGTGTGTCACAAGTAGTAGTATTGTTTTGGAGGCGTGGTGGCGGAACAACCTCCAAAACTACTGGACCTTGCCATGCGTCCTTCCCAGCTGCCAGCAGAGTCACCCAATGCGCCGTAAAAGACAGGTAACGTCCCTGTCCATGCCTGCTGGACCATGAGTCAGCGGTAATATGCACCTTACCACTGACCGCCCTGTCCAGCGAGGAATGGACATTGCCTTCCACATGCCGGTAGAGAGCCGGAATAGCCTTCCGTGAGAAAAAGTGGCGTTTTGGTACTTGCCACTGAGGTACTGCACATTGCACAAACTCACGGAAGGGGGCAGAATCTACCAACTGAAAAGGTAGCAGTTGAAGTGCTAGCGATTTCGCTTAGCTAGCATTCAACTGCTGGGCATGTGGATGGCTGGGATTGTACTTCTTTCAGCGCTGCAGCAGCTGGGGCAGGGAAATTTGCCTGGTACTATCAGTAGATTGACCGCTACTACTAGCTTGTGACAGGCCTATTTCTACACCTTCCCTGCAGGCTTCAGAGAGGACTGGGGGTCTACTGGGGTTGGAGGTCCCAGAAGGGCAAGGGGGGTACGCTTTTGTCTTTGGTGTGGGTCTTTCTGGTGTGCTTGCCAACGAGCTGCATGGCAGGTTCGACATATGTCTGGACAAGCATGTGGTACCCAGGCGGTTGATGTTTTGGCCACGCGAGATACGCTTGCGACATAAGTTGCAAATAGCAAAGGTACGATCTTGTGGACATGTTTCAAAAAAGGCCCACACCGAAGAACTTTTGCTGTACCGGTCAGACACAGCAGCGCCATTCACAAGCGCCGTAGATGTGCACTGTAATGCAGTGGGTGTGACCTTAAGCTGACCCCTGGAGGGCATCCTGCCTCTTTGGAGATGTGCCTGTGCCTCGTAGTCCTCCTCTCTCCTATCAGGCACCCAGGTAGAGTCAGTGACCTCATCATCCCCTCCCTCCTCATCACTGTCAACAACCTGGCAGTATGCTCCAGCTGGGGGAACATCATCATCACTGACAAATTGCTGTCCCTCTCGGACACCCCCTCTCCCTGGGCTCATATCAATGCCTTCCTCTATCAGTGTTCCATCATCGGAGTCTTCAAAACGCTGCGCATCTTCCTGCAGCATGTTGAAACAGTTTGGGGGACTCCTCAGGAGGACATGGTGGTACTAGGGAGGTATTGTGTGAAGCCATTGTGCAGAGGGAAGAGGACGCCTTGGCAGCTGCTTTGCCAGATAAACTTTGATCAGTCTGTGTGAGAGAGGATGAGGAGGATGAGTTCGGCTTGGTCATCCACTCTACTAATTTCTCTGCATGTTGAGGCTCAACACGGCCAGCTCCCGAAAAGAAGGACGAGCGGCCAAGGCCACGGCCACGTGCTAAAGAGGATGCACCACATACACTACCAGCGTTACATCTACATGCAGAGCCTGCTTGCCCTCGTGACTCTCTGCCTCTCATTGTTGTCCTTCCAGACATATTTATGCGTTCAGGTGGTATATAAAAGCACACGTACAGTGACACTAACTGCGCTCAGGTGGTATATAACAGCACAGGTGCGGTGACACTAACTGCGCTCAGGTGGTATGTAACAGCATACGTCCAGTGACACTAACTGCGCTCAGGTGGTATATAACAGCACACGTCCAGTGACACTAACTGCGCTCAGGTAGTATATAACAGCACACGTACAGTGAAACTAACTGCGCTCAGGTGGTATATAACAGCACAGGTGCGGTGACACTAACTGTGCTCAGGTGGTATGTAACAGCACACGTACAGTGACACTAACTGCGCTCAGGTGGTATGTAACAGCACACGTACAGTGACACTAACTGCGCTCAGGTGGTATATAAAAGCACACGTACAGTGACACTAACTGCGCTCAGGTGGTATATAACAGCACAGGTGCGGTGACACTAACTGTGCTCAGGTGGTTTATAACAGCACACGTACAGTGACACACACGTAACTGCGCTCAGGTGGTATATAACTGCGCTCAGGGTGGTATATAACACACAGTCCAGTGACACTAAGTGACTGCGCTCAGGTGGTATATAAAAGCAGCACAGGTGGTGGTATGTAACTGTGACACTAACTGCGCTCAGGTGGTATATAACAGCACAGGTGCGGTGACACTAAATGCGCTCAGGTGGTATATAACAGCACACGTACAGTGACACTAACTGCGCTCAGGTGGTATATAAAAGCACACGTACAGTGACACTAACTGCGCTCAGGTGGTATGTAACAGCACACGTACAGTGACACTAACTGCGCTCAGGTGGTATGTAACAGCACACGTACAGTGACACTAACTGCGCTCAGGTGGTATAAAACAGCACACGTACAATGACACTAACTGCGCTCAGGTGGTATATAACAGCACAGGTGCGGTGACACCAACTGCGCTCAGGTGGTATGTAACAGCACACGTCCAGTGACACTAACTGCGCTCAGGTGGTATATAACAGCACACGTCCAGTGACACTAACTGCGCTCAGGTGGTATATAACAGCACACGTCCAGTGACACTAACTGCGCTCAAGTGGTATATAACAGCACAGGTGCCGTGACACTAACTGCGCTCAGGTGGTATGTAACAGCACACATACAGTGACACTAAATGCGCTCAGGTGGTATATAACAGCACACGTCCAGTGACACTAACTGCGCTCAGGTGGTATATAACAGCACACGTCCAGTGACACTAACTGCGCTCAGGTGGTATTTAACAGCACACGTACAGTGACACTAACTGCGCTCAGGTGGTATTTAACAGCACACGTACAGTGACACTAACTGCGCTCAGGTGGTATATAACAGCACACGTCCAGTGACACAAACTGCGCTCAGGTGCTATATAACAGCACAGGTGCTGTGACACTAACTGCGCTCAGGTGGTATATAACAGCACAGGTGCGGTGACACTAAATGCGCTCAGGTGGTATATAACAGCACACGTACAGTAACACTAACTGCGCTCAGGTGGTATATAAAAGCACATGTACAGTGACACTAACTGCGCTCAAGTGGTATATAACAGCACAGGTGCCGTGACACTAACTGCGCTCAGGTGGTATGTAACAGCACACATACAGTGACACTAAATGCGCTCAGGTGGTATATAACAGCACACGTCCAGTGACACTAACTGCGCTCAGGTGGTATGTAACAGCACACGCCCAGTGACACTAACTGCGCTCAGGTGGTATATAACAGCACACGTCCAGTGACACTAACTGCGCTCAGGTGGTATATAACAGCACAGGTGTGGTGACACTAACTGCGCTCAGGTGGTATGTAACAGCACACGCCCAGTGACACTAACTGCGCTCAGGTGGTATATAACAGCACACGTCCAGTGACACTAACTGCGTTCAGGTGGTATAAAACAGCACACGTACAGTGACACTAACTGCGCTCAGGTGGTATATAACAGCACAGGTGCGGTGACACTAACTGCGCTCAGGTGGTATGTAACAGCACACGTCCAGTGACACTAACTGCGCTCAGGTGGTATATAACAGCACACGTCCAGTGACACTAACTGCGCTCAGGTGGTATTTAACAGCACACGTACAGTGACACTAACTGCGCTCAGGTGGTATATAACAGCACACGTCCAGTGACACAAACTGCGCTCAGGTGCTATATAACAGCACAGGTGCTGTGACACTAACTGCGCTCAGGTGGTATATAACAGCACAGTTGCGGTGACACTAAATGCGCTCAGGTGGTATATAACAGCACACGTACAGTAACACTAACTGCGCTCAGGTGGTATATAAAAGCACATGTACAGTGACACTAACTGCGCTCAGGTGGTATGTAACAGCACACGTACAGTGACACTAACTGCGCTCAGGTGGTATGTAACAGCACACGTACAGTGACACTAACTGCGCTCAGGTGGTATAAAACAGCACACGTACAGTGACACTAACTGCGCTCAGGTGGTATATAACAGCACAGGTGTGGGTGACCATAACTGCGTCAGGTGGTATGTAACAGCACTCGTCCAGTGACACTAACTGCGCTCCAAGTGGTATATAACAGCACAGGTGCCGTGACACTAACTGCGCTCAGGTGGTATGTAACAGCACACATACAGTGACACTAAAATGCGCTCAGGTGGTATATAACAGCCACGTCCCAGTGACACTAACTGCGCTCAGGTGGTATATAACAGCAACACGTCCAGTGACAACTAACTGCGCTCAGGTGGTATATAACAGCACACGTCCAGTGACACTAACTGCGCTCAGGTGGTATATAAACAGCAAAGGTGCGGAGTGACACTAACTGCGCTCAGGTGGTATGTAACAGCACACGTCCCAGTGACACTAACTGCGCTCAGGTGGTATATAACAGCACAGGTGCGGCGGAGACACTAACTGCGCTCAGGTGGTATGTAACAGCACACGTACAGTGACACTAACTGCGCTCAGGTGGTATATAAACAGCACACCCACACAGTGACACTAACTGCGCTCAGGTGGTATATAACACAGCACACGTACAGTGACACTAACTGCGCTCAGGTGGTATATAACAGAACACGTCCAGTGACACTAACTGCGCTCAGGTGGTATATAACAGCACACATCCAGTGACACTAACTGCGCTCAGGTGGTATTATAACAGCACAGGTGCTGCGGTGACACTAAACTGCGCTCAGGTGGTATGTAACAGCACACGTCCAGTGACACTAACTGCGCTCAGGTGGTATATAACAGCACACGTCCAGTGACACTAACTGCGCTCGGTGGTATTTAACAGCACACGTACAGTGGCCACTAACTGCGCTCAGGTGGTATTTAACAGCACACGTACAGTGACACTAACTGCGCTCAGGTGGTATATAACAGCACACCGTCCAGTGACACAAACTGCGCTCAGGTGCTATATAACAGCACAGGTGCTGTGACTCTAACTGCGCTCAGGTGGTATATAACAGCACAGGTGCGGTGACACTAAATGCGCTCAGGTGGTATATAACAGCACACGTACAGTAACACTAACTGCGCTCAGGGTGGTATATAAAAGCACATGTACAGTGACACTAACTGCGCTCAAGTGGTATATAACAGCACAGGTGCCGTGACACTAACTGCGCTCAGGTGGTATGTAACAGCACACTTACAGTGACACTAAATGCGCTCAGGTGGTATATAACAGCACACGTCCAGTGACACTAACTGCGCTCAGGTGGTATGTAACAGCACACGCCCAAGTGACACTAACTGCGCTCAGGGTGGTATTATAACAGCACACGTCCAGTGACACTAACTGCGCTCAGGTGGTATATAACAGCACAGGTGTGGTGACACTAACTGCGCTCAGGTGGTATGTAACAGCACACGCCCAGTGACACTAACTGCGCTCAGGTGGTATATAACAGCACACGTCCAGTGACACTAACTGCGCTCAGGTGCTATATAACAGCACAGGTGCCGTGACACTAACTGCGCTCAGGTGGTATGTAACAGCACACGTACAGTGACACTAACTGCGCTCAGGTGGTATATAACAGCACACGTACAGTGACACTAACTGCGCTCAGGTGGTATATAACAGCACACGTCCAGTGACACTAACTGCGCTGAGGTGGTATATAACAGCACACGTCCAGTGACACTAACTGCACTCAGATGGTATATAACAGCACAGGTGCGGTGTCACTAACTGCACTCAGGTGGTATGTAACAGTACACGTCCAGTGACACTAACTGCGCTCAGGTGGTATATAACAGCACAGGTGCGGTGACACTAACTGCACTCAGGTGGTATGTAACAGCACACGTACAGTGACACTAACTGCGCTCAGGTGGTATATAACAGCACACGCACAGTGACACTAAATGCACTCAGGTGGTATATAACAGCACACGTACAGTGACACTAACTGCGCTCAGGTGGTATATAACAGCACACGTCCAGTGACACTAACTGCGCTCAGGTGGTATATAACAGCACAGGTGCGGTGACACTAACTGCGCTCAGGTGGTATGTAACAGCACACGTCCAGTGACACTAACTGCGCTCAGGTGATATATAACAGCACACATCCAGTGACACTAACTGCGCTCAGGTGGTATATAACAGCACAGGTGCGGTGACACTAACTGCACTCAGGTGGTATGTAACAGCACACGTCCAGTGACACTAACTGCGCTCAGGTGGTATATAACAGCACACGTCCAGTGACACTAACTGCGTTTAGGTGGTATTTAACAGCACACGTACAGTGACACTAACTGCGCTCAGGTGGTATATAACAGCACACGTCCAGTGACACAAACTGCGCTCAGGTGCTATATAACAGCACAGGTGCTGTGACACTAACTGCGCTCAGGTGGTATATAACAGCACAGGTGCGGTGACACTAAATGCGCTCAGGTAGTATATAACAGCACACGTACAGTAACACTAACTGCGCTCAGGTGGTATATAAAAGCACACGTACAGTGACACTAACTGCGCTCTGGTGGTATGTAACAGCACACGTACAGTGACACTAACTGCGCTCAGGTGGTATGTAACAGCACACGTACAGTGACACTAACTGCGTTCAGGTGGTATAAAACAGCACACGTACAGTGACACTAACTGCGCTCAGGTGGTATATAACAGCACAGGTGCGGTGACACTAACTGCGCTCAGGTGGTATGTAACAGCACACGTCCAGTGACACTAACTGCGCTCAGGTGGTATATAACAGCACACGTCCAGTGACACTAACTGCGCTCAGGTGGTATTTAACAGCACACGTACAGTGACACTAACTGCGCTCAGGTGGTATATAACAGCACACGTCCAGTGACACAAACTGCGCTCAGGTGATATATAACAGCACAGGGTGCTGTGACACCTAACTGCGCTCAGGTGGTATATAACAGCACAGTTGCGGTGACACTAAATGCGCTCAGGTGGTATATAACAGCACACGTACGTAAACACTAACTGCGCTCAGGTGGTATATAAAAGCACATGTACAGTGACACTAACTGCGCTCAGGTGGTATGTAACCGCACACGTACAGTGACACTACTGCGCTCAGGTGGTATGTAACAAGCACACGTACAGTGACCTAACTGCCGCTCAGGTGGTATAAAACAGCACACGTACAGTGACACTAACTGCGCTCAGGTGGTATATAACAGCACAGGTGTGGTGACACTAACTGCGCTCAGGTGGTATGTAACAGCACACGTCCAGTGACACTAACTGCGCTCAGGTGGTATATAACAGCACACGTCTAGTGACACTAACTGCGCTCAGGTGGTATATAACAGCACACGTCCAGTGACACTAACTGCGCTCAAGTGGTATATAACAGCACAGGTGCCGTGACACTAACTGCGCTCAGGTGGTATGTAACAGCACACGTACAGTGACACTAACTGCGCTCAGGTGGTATATAACAGCACACGTACAGTGACACTAACTGCGCTCAGGTGGTATATAACAGCACACGTCCAGTGACACTAACTGCGCGCTCAAGGTGGTATATAACAGCACAGGTGCCGGACACTAACTGCGCTCAGGTGGTATGTAACAGCACACGTACAGTGACACTAACTGCGTTCAGGTGGTATAAAACAGAGCACACGTACAGTGACACAAACTGCGCTCAGGTGGTATATAACAGCACGGTGCGGTGACACTAACTGCGCTCAGGTGGTATGTAACAGCACACGTCCAGTGACACTAACTGCGCTCAGGTGGTATATAACAGCACACGTCCAGTGACACTAACTGCGCTCAGGTGGTATTTAACAGCACACATACAGTGACACTAACTGCGCTCAGGTGGTATATAAAGCAACACGTCCAGTGACACAACCTGCTGCGCTCAGGTGCTATATAACAGCACAGGTGCTGTGACACTAACTGCGCTCAGGTGGTATATAACAGCACAGGTGCGGTGACACTAAATGCGCTCAGGTGGTATATAACAGCACACGTACAGTAACACTAACTGCGCTCAGGTGGTATATAAAAGCACATGTACAGTGACACTAACTGCGCTCAGGTGGTATGTAACAGCACACGTACAGTGACCCTAACTAAACTGCCTCAGGTGGTATGTAACAGCACACGTACAGTGACACTAACTGCGCTCAGGTGGTATAAAAACAGCACACGTACAGTGACACTAACTGCGCTCAGGTGGTATATAACAGCACAGGTGTGGTGACACTAACTGCGCTCAGGTGGTATGTAACAGCACACGTCCAGTGACACTAACTGCGCTCAGGTGGTATATAACAGCACACGTCCAGTGACACTAACTGCGCTCAGGTGGTATATAACAGCATACGTACAGTGACACTAACTGCGCTCAGGTGGTATATAACAGCACACGTCCAGTGACACTAACTGCGCTCAGGTGGTATATAACAGCACAGGTGCCGTGACACTAACTGCGCTCAGGTGGTATGTAACAGCACACGTACAGTGACACTAACTGCGTTCAGGTGGTATAAAACAGCACACGTACAGTGACACTAACTGCGCTCAGGTGGTATATAACACACAACAGTTGCGGTGACACTAACTGCGCTCAGGTGGTATGTAACAGCACACGTCCAGTGACACTAACTGCGCTCAGGTGGTATATAACAGCACACGTCCAGTGACACTAACTGCGCTCAGGTGGTATTTAAACAGCACGTACAGTGACACTAAACTGCGCTCAGGTGGTATATAACAGCACACGTCCAATGACACAAAAGTGCGCTCAGGTGCTATATAACAGCACAGTGCTGTGACACTAACTGCGCTCAGGTGGTATATAACAGCACAGGTGCGGTGACACTAAATGCGCTCAGGTGGTATATAACAGCACACTACAGTAACACTAACTGCACTCAGGTGGTATATAAAGCACACGTACAGTGACACTAACTGCGCTCAGGTGGTATGTAACAGCACACGTACAGTGACACTAACTGCGCTCAGGTGGTATGTAACAGCACACGTACAGTGACACTAACTGCGCTCAGGTGGTATAAAACAGCACACGTACAGTGACACTAACTGCGCTCAGGTGGTATATAACAGCACAGGTGTGGTGACACTAACTGCGCTCAGGTGGTATGTAACAGCACACGTCCAGTGACACTAACTGCGCTCAGGTGGTATATACCAGCACACTGACGTCAGTGACACTAACTGCGCTCAGGTGGTATATAACAGCACACGTCCAGTGACACTAACTGCGCTCAAGTGGTATATAACAGCACAGGTGCAGTGACCTAACTGGCGCTCAGGTGGTATGTAACAGCACAACGTACAGTGACACAACTGCGCTCAGGTGGTATATAACAGCACACGTAAACAGTGACACAAACTGCGCTTCAGGTGGATATAACAGCACACGTCCAGTGACACTAACTGCGCTCAGGTGGTATATAACAGCACAGGTGCCGTGACACTAAACTGCGCTCAGGTGGTATGTAACAGCAACACATACAGTGACACAAATGCGCTCAGGTGGGTATAACTGCCACACGTCCAGTGACACTAACTGCGCTCAGGTGGTATATAACAGCACACGTCAGTGACACTAACTGCGCTCAAGTGTATATAACAGCACAGGTGCCGCCGTGAACTAACTGCGCTCAGGTGGTATGTAACAGCACACGTACAGTGACACTAACTACGCTCAGGTGGTATATAACAGCACACGCACAGTGACACTAAATGCACTCAGGTGGTATATAACAGCACACGTACAGTGACACTAACTGCGCTCAGGTGGTATATAACAGCACACGACGTCAGTGACACTAACTGCGCTCAGTGGTAGATAACAGCACAGGTGCGGTGACACTAACTGCGCTCAGGTGTATGTAACAGCACACGTCCAGTGACCTAACTGCGCTCAGGTGATATAATAACAGCACAATCCAGTGACACTAACTGCGCTCAGGTGGTATATAACACACAGGTGCGGGCGACACTAACTGCACTCAGGTGGTATGTAACAGCACACGTCCAGTGACACTAACTGCGCTCAGGTGGTATATAACAGCACACGTCCAGTGACACTAACTGCGTTTAGGTGGTATTTAACAGCACACGTACAGTGACACTAACTGCGCTCAGGTGGTATATAACAGCACACGTCCAGTGACACAAACTGCGCTCAGGTGCTATATAACAGCACAGGTGCTGTGACACTAACTGCGCTCAGGTGGTATATAACAGCACAGGTGCGGTGACACTAAATGCGCTCAGGTAGTATATAACAGCACACGTACAGTAACACTAACTGCGCTCAGGTGTCTATAAAAGCACACGACAGTGACACTAACTTGCTGCTTCTGGTGTATGTAACAGCACACGTACAGTGACACTAACTGCGCTCAGGTGTATGTAACAGCACATGTACAGTGACACTAACTGCGTTCAGGTGGTATACAAACAGCACACGTACAGTGACACTAAATGCGCTCCGGTGGGTATATAACAGCACAAGGTGCGGTGACACTAACTGCGCTCAGGTGGTTATGTAACATCACACGTCCAGTGACACTAACTGCGCTCAGGTGGTATATAACAGTCACACGTCCAGTGACACTAACTGCGTCTCAGTGGTATTTAACAGCACACGTACAGTGACACTAACTGCGCTCAGGTGGTATATAACAGCACACGTCCAGTGACACAAACTGCGCTCAGGTGCTATATAACAGCACAGGTGCTGTGACACTAACTGCGCTCAGTGGTATATAACAGCACAGTTGCGGTGACACTAAATGCGCTCAGGTGGTATATAACAGCACACGTACAGTAACACTAACTGCGCTCAGGTGGTATATAAAAGCACATGTACAGGTGACACTAACTGCGCTCAGTGGTATGTAACAGCACACGTACAGTGACACTAACTGCGCTCAGGTGGTATGTAACAGCACCACACAGTGACACTAACTGCGCTCAGGTGGTATAAAACAGCACACGTACAGTGACACTAACTGCGCTCAGGTGGTTATACAGCACAGGTGTGGTGACACTAACTGCGCTCAGGTGGTATGTAAACAGCACACGTCCAGTGACACTAACTGCGCTCAGGTGGTATATAACACACAGGTGCCGGTGACACTAACTGTGCTCAGGTGGTATGTAACAGCACACGTACAGTGACACTAACTGCGCTCAGTGGTATGTAACAGCACACGTACAGTGACACTAACTGCGCTCAGGTGTATATAAAAGCACACGTACAGTGACACTAACTGCGCTCAGGTGGTATATAACAGCACAGTGCG